>JZKD02S0312831.1:109486-123396 GCA_000966675.3 Picea glauca
TTAGAGATACCAAACTTATGATCTCATGAGAAGTGGATGGAAAGTATTGTGAAGCATCTAACTTATGATCTCATGAGGAAGATGTCATTTGGAACATCAACATTCTGTGTGTGGACTATTTAAGCAAGGGTTTGGACAAGGAGATCTTGATGAAGCCGCTACACTCACATCTATGGTTGTAAGTATTCTTCGTCGTTGTTCTCATTAATATAACATGCTTGGCCTGTTTCTTTCAAACTTGTACTTGTTCCATATAAGTTTGTCTGCAATAGATGGATCTATGTTTGAGCTAATATCAGTAGAGTAGGAAGTTTTTTTTGTACTTTTGTTTGTCTTGCATGACCTACCAAGGAGCTCAAGATCGAAGCTCATCCTGGACCTTGCAGGGACAAATGACATTCATAAGGTACATACCTTCTTCCTTCTCTTTTGTTCATCAACTTGATGAGATCTAAAAGGAAAGTCAGTTTCCACATTAAGCACTTTTTTGTCTTTGCCTTAAAGAGTTAGGGACCTCGAGAGAATCCACTTGTCTGCAGGGGGATTTCTCTTCAAGAATAGGGCCTTCAACTATGTCTGTAGTGTCTCTGTGTGCTTCTTCGCTTCCTGGAGTTGTGAATCCAGTGCCTGCAATTCTAGGTTCTCTGTGATTTTCTCATATGTTTGGGCACTGTGGTTACTCAGCTGCTTCCATTCTGATGCAGCACGTGCTCGCAAGCACGGCCGCTCATAGGATCGATCAATCATTTCATGAGCCGAAGCAGCTCATTTGATTCCCTTCTAGAATCTTAGATGAAAACCTGATCCACAGGTCCTTCTTCTCACCCACATAGTCCTTTGCACATGACCGTGAGTTTTCCCAATTGAAATTTTGGGTTTCGGGATTCTCTGATCCCCGATGCCAATTCTCTTGAATCCTCTTGAATCCTTGATCTTCGATGAGCCAATTCACTAATTTGGCCCCTTTACGCATTAGCCCTCCTAGATATACTCCTGGCCCACATGACTGTTATCCCATAAGACCGCAGCCTTATCTCCTATCGAGGTTTCACGACCCAAGCGTCCAACCTCTTGTACTCTGGATCCCTGAAATACCGATGGGCGAAATGTTGATATGTTGATTACCCGACACACGCGTGAGTTGACTTCTCCATGCCTTGTCACCTCATCAGTATTTCGCGACTTCTGATGCTCTGGAAGTCTTGCCCTCAGGATCTGTGAACATCGAACCCCCGATGCGCCGATTTGGCTTTCTATCGAGACTTTCCCTGATAGTCTGGATCCTCTCCACGTGTCCTCAACAGATGGACGGCCCTGATCCAATCTCACAATTTCAGGACTTTCACTACTGATTTCCCGACTTCTCGACCTCAAGAACTTCGATATCCCGAATGTTGATATCCCAATGTGACGTCAGCTAGGCCCACAACACGAACCTCTCACCTTTTCACCACTTGTGAAGTCGAAAGACTTCCTCTTCCAACCTTCGATGCCTGAGTCCCCGATGTGGGTAATCTCATGACACGTGTCCACTTCCAAACAAACGGTCTAGATCAAACCTCGCCTTTTCAGGACTTCTGGTGTCAAACGACCAAACTCACATCCCTAGGATCTCTGATATCCCGAGTGTCGAATTCCCGATACGACCCCTTCGGGACTTTGCTTCTATTCTGCTGTGTGAGGTTCAATTCCCTCGCAACTCCTGAAAGATCTAATGGTTGTCAGATTCTCTGCTTAAGATCTGACGATGCAGATCATCTCTCCCGTGCGCTTCTCCTGTGCGCCTCCTGGACATAGAATTTCAACGGTCCAGAATCTCTTTCTCCAGCCGATCTAATGGCTACTGTGCTCCCTCCTGAGCTTACACACTTTCTTCCCAGCCTTGGGAGGATTTACCAAAACTCAAAGGCCTCGACCTTTGTCTGGTTCCTCCTGTGAGCTCTCGGTTTTAAGCCTTACCTGCGTTCTCCACGATGTTGTTCCTCCTGAGCTTGGAGAACTCTAAACTCTTCAAAGAGTTCTTCGACCTTGGCATTCCTTGTAGATATAGCTCTGTGCGCTGAAAGCACTACTCCTCCTGAGCTTATCCTTGAATCCCCAAGGGATTCTTTGACTTCTGCGCCTCTGCAGAGTCTTCACGCACACAAAGTGTTGTCTCTCCTGAGCTTCTCAAACACTCAATTCTCTAAGGAAATAAATCCTTCTTCTTTCTCCCACAGATGGAGAAATTGGATGCCCTCCTGGCTATCCTTCTACTCAAGCAACCTATTGTTGAGCCTTCAGGGTGTTCAGCAACCCTGTGAAGATCCCTCAATGGATTCTTGCTCAAATTATAGAACTCAAAGAGTTCTCTTCTTCCTGTGCCTGTCTGCACAATGTCTCAATGTCCACCTGGAAGAGTGTCAAGAATCCTCAGTGATTCTGACTCCTTAAGAACTCACAGCAGAGTTCTTCCTCTGTGCACCGTTGTGCATACACTCAATGCCCACTTGGCAGAGCTTCACAGAACTCCTCAGAGCTTCTTTCTGCAACTGTGTTTTCCTCCACAACCTTTCCTCCAAGGTTTTCAGTAACCTTGAGGTCTTCCTCTCGAGCTGTTGACTTCAGTTTCTTGTGCCGCAACACGTCTTTGTCTGAACCCACGGTATTTAGAAGTTCTTCAGTGCACTGGTATTCAAACACAACAGTACTCTGTCATGCCCTCCTGGCATGAAACCTCAAAGACCTCTCAAGACTGAAATCAAACGCACTCCTACAAATGCATGATAACAACATACATTCATAGCATAATAGAACACTCACAGACATTCATTCGACACAGAATACATGTAGGAGAAACTGCTTCTGTTTATATTAAATATGGAAAATGCCTGTTTATACATGGTGTTCCTGAGCATAGCTTGTAACAAGGTCTTGGCTCTTCTCTATTCTGCTATCTACTCGCAGACTCTCTTCTCTCCCTCTTCTATCTCACCCACTACCACTACTTCACATGAGATACTAAAAATCTCTTTTACCTGAGGGGGCTCTTCGAGCTCTTCCCTCCAACCTACCTACCCTATTCAATTACATTGAATGGGTTGTCTAGTCCAGCATTAGATCTAGATCATAGCCTTACAAACATTAAAGGCCTCCTTATCTACAGCCTGTGCAAAGGCACGACTTCCCATCTCAACAGCTTAAACATTAAATTACATTCAATTTTAAATCAAAATGAGGACTGCGCCCCTCTTCATCACGCGATTTGAATTCGCTGACATGGTTGGCTGGCTAGTTGGCTGACGTGGAGAGATGCTCCTGCATCACATTCTAGGGCAAGGGATTTTATTCTCTCAATTGCGTTGCGGGCAGTTGCTTCTCTTAGGTCCCTTACATCTTGCGAGGTCTTGAGCACAATGTGTAGCTCCAAGTCTGCTATGTGTTGCTGGAGCTACTAGATCACTTCTGTGAGTTGTTCTACTTTCTTCATGACTTGATCCTCTACCTTTATTTCTATGACTATTATAGAGTGAAGTTCTTTTTTGACCGCTTCCTTCATTTCAAGTTGCTCTGCGAGAAATTGTTCCTTTCCTTGTTGCAGCTGTGATTTTTCTTCATCGAACTTCTCTTGCAGGGAAATATTTTCCTGTTCTGCAGTTTGGTGTTGTTCTACAAGTACGCTTTGCACCTGAGTCAAAGCCTGGGTGGCTTGTTCTATTTTCTCTTGTGCTTTTCGTAGGTGGGTTTCGACTGTATCATCTAATTGGTGGAGTTGAGTTGGTTCATCTCCTAGTTTTGGTGTCCCCAATGACAGAGGCACAGTGGAGACTGCGTGGCTGAACTGTAGTGCCTATTGTACCCCTTGGATATCAACCTCAATTCTATTGTACATCTCCTCCTACTTGGCCTCTTTTTTCTCTGTTATCTCTAGGGAAGCATCGTTCAAGGCTGCTATGATGAAATCAAAGTCATCAGGGGTGAGTATAGTCTGCAACTTGGTCATGGAGGCTTTGAATTTCTTCCGGGAAGAAGGTTTTGGAGGGGAAACCTTCCTTTTCTTCAAGGGGTCCTCCTCATCTCTAGGTGGTGTTAGCTTGCCTTTCTTTTGTTCTGCCTCTATGCTATTTATCTCTTCGCCATCAACCCCTTTCTCTGGTGATATGGAAGCAGTCTTCATTGAGGCACTACTTACATCTTGGGCTTCTTTGGTCTTATTTGTCTTGCTAGGTCCAGGTGTATCATGTGTTGTTTCTGGGTTGTCTATGTCGGATATATCCACAGGTTCTGATGGAATAAGGAGGTCCGTCAACCAGTCCTTAGTGATCTCCTCTAGATCCTCCTCTGTTAGCTTGTAATATGACTAAATATGTTGCTTATGTTCATCAGCGTGCACTGTGATGTAAATAAAATGTCGGTATGTGTTGAACTTCATCAAGGGTCTGAACCAGTGTAAATTGTTTGGAGTCATGTGAGGCTCAGACTGTGTGGCTCTCTTCAACTGGTTGTAGTAGGTGTGAAAGGCAGCATTGGACCACCACAATTTATTCATGTCGCTTGAATACCATAGTTTACTAAACTTCGCAACCAATGGTTTGAAAGGCTCGATGTCTGGGAAGATTACACCTTCCGGCATATCCCAGACAATGAAAGTGATCAAGATCAATAGCCACCTAAAATCAAATTTGTACCCTTGATCCTGGGCTTCTCTACAGTCGAGTTCTAATTGGTTCACTGGGTACATTGCCCAATTCATCTGAAGACCTTCTGCGCACTTCCCTACGAGGTCAACTACAAAACTGGTGACTTGGGTGGGTCAGTTATTTATTACTAACTTCCCTGCAATCAACTGGCAGGTGAGGCACACTGCACCACTCTAGATAGAAGTTACCTTGTAGCCTCATGTTCCCTTCTCAACATTTCCATAGGTGTCCTTGATCCTTTGTGCTAGAGTGTGATCCATGGCTTTTCCGGGGTAAAATTCTTGTGGATCGGGTCCTTTCATACTCAAGCCCATGATCTGATTGATCAGCGTCGGATCAACTATTATACGACGGTCTAGCCACAAGTAACCACCATGGTAATAAGACAACAATATCTTGACACATGCATTCACCTCCTAGTGTCGTTCGAAGTGGGGAATCTTCATGATGTTCAGCAAAGTGGACTGCGCGAGTTTCATGGTCCATGATTGGGGGATTATATTTGATTTCTTCCCCTTTGTTCTGGTCAGGTAATTGTGTGGGGAGAGTATATTGTAGACCTTCAGTTGTCGAGGTTGAAGTCACTGAACTTCAACACTGTGATCTTATCTTGGTCTGCTCAAACTTCGCAGATCCCGTTCGGGAGGTATGCAGCGACCAAGCCATACTCAAAATCTCTAGGTACATTGTCGCAGTTTACGGCGCTGATCAAAGGTAGAATATATGTGGGTAGTATAGTCGGGATCAGTTTGGCATTTGCTAGATCATCCCTATGCTTAGTTCTCTTTTCATTTGATGGTTAGGATGGTTTGGCTCCATGAGCAGTTGACGATGATGCTTGAACTGTTCTCATGGATGAGGCATGTACACCTACAGATAATCCTCTCTCTGACATGACTCTTTCAGTCATCAGGTCGATGAGAAATTCCTTCACTTATTCTTCGACTGTGCTGAGCTCCTCGGACATACGGGCTCGTGATGGAGAATCTTGGGTTCATAGGGTAACTTAGACACTGCAATGAAATAGACAGCAAGAATGTGATGATCACTATGAAAAATCCACTTAGTCTGAAAGCTCAAAATCTCAGTTAGAAAAGGTTTTCTCAGTGCATGGCGCGATAGGATAAAAAGGTAACTCAGCAACGATTCGCTTGAAATGGGTATGAGGTCTTCATTAACTATTCTCAGTCTGTTATGGTGTGGTCCAACGATCTGGTGGCGAACCATAAATGCCTTTCTACCCATTCGGAGCATCGCTCGAATGGTTATAATGTCCCCAATGGCTATATTTCTTCACCACAGAGAAGTGCCATGCGTCGTTGTTATGATATCTCGGTGAAGCTCCAATTCTGCAAATTTTCCTTCTGCGAGGTTCCCTTTGGAACCTTCTACAACTTTTCAGTCTTATCTCTCTTCTTACTTAGTTTTCTAGCCTTCTTTCCAGTGACCTTTGTCTCGGTATTCCTTTTTCCATTATGATTCTTATCTTCTTTTGACATAATCACCTCGTGTTGTTGAGATTCTTTCCTAGGATTTAGGGGTAATACTTCTTCTTTATCTAGAGTAGGTACTTCAGTCTTCTGATGGTCTTCTAATGTTCTTGCAACTTCAACATCTGGGTCTCTGGTGTTAAATAGCTTCGATCTGTTCTCATGTTCTTCGATCAAGTATATGATCCTTCTAGTCATGAAATATTTTAATTCTTTCTTCTTCTGCTCCAAAACTTCTTCTTCTTCCTTTCATTTGGCTTGATCTCTGTCAATCCAAGGTTTTCCTAGTAACATGTTAAATGGGGCATTATCCTCAATAAATTTAATAATCTCAAAATCTTCTTCTATCGAAGTTCCATTGGCACTCATAGGTATTTGAGCGAGCCTTCCACATAATTTTATCATATTTCCTCTTAATAACCATATTCCTCCCAAAGAAGGAGTCATAAAAAGTTCTCAAGTTCTTTCTATCATGATATTCACCTGTGTTTCTTTATCTAGAACACAATCAATGTCGAAGTCTCTGATTCTTGCTTCAAGGTATTCTTTTTCTTTAAAGATATCTGATAATATGATATTTCGGTGGTCATTCAAGGTTCCTTTCATCTGTAGCAATAGTTTCTTTGATTCTTTCTGAAGTTCGGCCAAAGTTTTTGGATCTACCTTAGGGTTTTCCTGGTTCAGATTCATTCTTTCAACTTTAGCAATCATTCTAGGGCAATCCAACACCTCATGGTTCATAGCCTTAGAACAAACACAACTATGTCTTCTTCAAGGGCATTCCTTAGCAAGTTGTCCTGGTTTTCTGCAACTGTAACAGAGGGTTAATCCTCTCTTTCATTTAAATGATCCCCAGCTTCTCCTGTACTGTACGCTAGGATCATAGGAGCTAACCTGCAAAAAAAACATCTAGGGTCCTGCATCCATTTGATAGTCCAAACATTCTTTCTATGCATAGGTATAACATATCTTTCACTACTCTTATGAGATCTACTCATATCAAACCTTCTTTCATCTACCAGTACCCTAGTTTTCAAGCTAGGATAGAATCTATCAACCATACCTAGATCCATACTCTAGAAACAAAAATTTCCACTTATCTTACTTTTACAGAGCATAAAGCTTCCAGATCTAAAACTTTTCACTATTCTTACCTTTATCAGAGAAAAGAGCTTGTAGATCTTACCTCTTTTCTTCAGATCTAACCTCTTTTCTTGGCACAGAGATCCTCAGGTCAAGTAAAATGTTGCGCACTAGGGCAACAGATCTACACACAAAGATTCCATAGTTTCAGGTCAAATATTTTCACAAAGCTTCTTCTTCCTCAGTTCCCAGCAATCACAGCTCCAGGTCCCAGCAACATAACCATTTGTTGGCACAAGGGTACACCCAGGGTTCAACTCTACAACAACGCACCAAAAAAACCCTAACTACCGTCCCTTTCGGCAACACCTGTGAAGCAGATGAAGTCTCACCCAAGGTAGAGGCAGGGGTGGTTGCAGGACTCAGATGTCTGCAACCTTAGCTGGGACACAGATCTATGATTATACTACTTAATAAAGAACTTAGCACCGTCAGTTCATCAATATGTAACCAATATCTACTCTGCAGATAAAACATAGCATCGCAGCATTTATCCAAACCTAATGTATCTAAGCACTTAGCATAAAGAAATAGATCAGATCTAGCATATTCAAGCACTAAGAATATTCACATAGGTCAGATCTAATATTCATATACATCATTAGCACAAAGCCTAAGAAGATTTATCTATCTCTATCGAGAAACTTAGCAAGGGAAGACATAAACGCAACAAGACAAAGCACAAAGCAAGACAACACAGTATTTACATGGTTCACCCCCACCCTGGGGCTACGTCCACCAACTCTTCTTCTTTATTGTCTTTAGTCAATCGATTACATGCATAGAGCCACCAATATCCTACTCTACATAGGACAGGAGATATGTTTTCACCTTGCCAGATCCTCCTTCCCCGAGCTAGGTCACAACACTAAGCCTTCTACAGTCACTTGCACTTAGCTCTACAAGTCTCACATAGTATGCAAAAACACTTACAATCCTTTGATCACATAGAAATAGCACTTAGCCCAATATCACACAAATATGTCGATCTTCTCTACTACTACCTACATCACCTAGATGTCTATTTATATATTACAAAATAGGCCTAAACATGGGTAAACCCATGGGCCGACATCCCATTTCCATTACATATTCCCAAAAAGGACCCAAAAAGGGGTCGATATCCCGTGATCTCCGCTTCGTCTTGTGCTCCTCCTTCGATCGACTGTCAAAGTCCAAAATAGGTCAACATGACCAAGAATCTCCCAAAACATGGTCAAGGGCCAACAATATTTCTTTGATACCACTGATATGGATTGTATAGAGAACGAAATCAAAAGAAGGAATATGAATGGAAACACACACAAAGAAATATTGTGGAGAGAACGGTAATACATGAAACCCAAATTCTATTAATGAATGAAATAGAAAAATACTATAAAATGCATAGCAATACAAACTAGCTAGAATGGTGGTATCTTATCTATATAGAGAGAGGTGTTAGCTATGATCATTTGTAAGAATACATTTCAAGAGGATGAAATGACATTTTTAACATAAAGTACCAAACCCTAACAACAAATAACCCTAAATGTCCAAAACCCTAATCCTAGAAGATGAAGCTCCAAAAAGATTATGGGCCCTGAGGTGGTTAGTTTATATGCCAACTTATTGAGGGCACAAATTTTACATACAATATATGTTTGGGACACACAACAAGTCATTGGAAAGATATAATTGAGAAGTACAATTGGTGGAAGTTCTAGACATGTCATGGAATCCCTAGGCCTTTGAATGGTCAAAAAACATAGTTTAAGTCCTAAAAATGGTCATGGAAGTTTAGGACTTCAAAAACCATATATAAAATATCTACCAAGATGGAGAACCATGTTGAGTAAGTGGAAGAGGTGGGTGGCCACCAATGTCCACTTGGATCGATTATGAGGCATTTAGGTTATTATAATTATAAAAAGGTTTTCGATTTAAATATTAACTTTAAGGAAATGTCTTATGTTGTGAATGTGCCTTCATGGGAGTTTAGGTATAAGTCACCATAAATCCATAAATAATTTTTTTAGAAAAATAGGATCGTGGAGCAATAAAATAAAACATAGAAGATACACAATACAATAGAGACACAGATATACATGGTTCACCCAGTGTGGGCTATGTCCACCAGAGAAATTGTCGGGTCCTTTATTTATTACTATCCATCAAATGAAAGGATACAACCTACATCACACATGTTGTAACTTCCTCCTCTTTCTCTCATAGATTGCTCTCTCAGAATACAATAATCACACTCATACCCAATTGCAATACAATTCCCTCATAAAATAGGTTTCCTTCTAGGGAAAAAAACCCTAACATAACTTTTATCGTTAGATCTGTGACCTTATAATGAACGGTCTAGATTGACTAGGAAATTACAATATTTTACAAGGAATTTTTTCCCAATATTTCGCTTCGGGGGCGCTTTCCCCTAGACCACCCTGGCGACAGCTATGGGGTAGAAATCCCCCCATACCCCCCCTATTATGGAATGGGTTCCATGCATGACTGAAACAAATCTATGAATCAGGAAGATAATCAGGCTCCACAACCAACAATATCCCACTTGGAGACTGATCACAACAACTCCATTGTTGTTATACCTGTTGGACTATGATCCACCTTGGACCTTGAAAATTTCTCATATTCACCTTCATGCTTCAATACCAATTAAAACTGATCAGGAACTCGTTTTCTCCCTAGTTACTCCCTTTTTCAACATGTATGTAGGATTATGGATAGTATGTGTCTTTTCCAACTTCAAATGTCCATCTTCCAAGACAGATAGTATGAAATGGTACCTAAGTTGTCTATTCTTAGTCTTCAAATGGAAGGTTGAGTTCTTTGTAGTATGAATGGCACTCTTAGTACAAACTTCTATTCTCTTGCTTATTTCCCAATTCCTCCATAAACCTTTGTAACCAAATCATCTCTTTACTAGCCTCTATATCAACAACATACTCTGCTTTCGTTGTTGAAAGTGAAACAAACTTTTGCAGTTTCAAAATTCAACTTACTGTTGTTCCACCTACAGTAAAAACACACCCTATGGTGCTCCTCCTATTATCTTTATCACCTGTCATATTTGAATCAACATATCCCTGTAGAACAATGTATGAACCTCCAAAACATAATGCATGAGTATTTGTACCTCTCAAATACCTGAGAATCCACTTTAATGCATCCTAATGTTCTTTACCTATATTTTTCATATACTTTCTCACAACTCCCACTGCATGTACAATATCTGGTCTTGTGCAAATTATCACATACATCAAGTTTCCAATTGTTGATGAATAAGGGACCCTCGACATGTATTTTATCTCCTCTTGTGTCTTGGGACACATTTCCTTAGTTAATTTTAAATGGATAGCCAAAGGTGTACTAACTGGTTTTGCATTCTTCATTCTAAACCTCTCCAACACCTTCTCTATGTACTCACCCTGAGACAATGTCAATTTGCAAATTTTCCTGTCTATTGTTATTCTCATACCAAGGATTTTCTTTGTAGCACCCAAATCCTTCATCTCAAATGAATTAGCTAATTTTTTCTTGAGCACATTTATATCCTGCATATTAGACCCTGCAACAATCATGTCATCTACATACAATAGCAAGATAATATAGTTTCCATTTTATTGCCTTCTAAAATAAACACAGTGATCAGAATGAGGTCTAATATATCCTTGTTCTATCATAAACCTGTAAAACTTCAAATACAACTGCATTGGAGATTGATTTAGTCCATACAATCTCTTCTTCAACCTGCATACCAAATTTCTCTTCCCTTTGACCTCATACCCTCGTGGTTGTTGCATATAAATCTCTTCATCCAAATACCCATGGAGAAAATTTGTTTTTACATATAACTATTGAATATGCAAGTCTTATATTGCCACAAGACTTAAAATAGTCTTAATTAAAGTCATTTTAACATCAGAAGAAAATATTTCATCAAAATCTATACCTTTCTTTCATGCAAACCCCTTTACAACAAGTTTAGCCTTGTATCGCTTTTTGCCTCCATCTTCTTCCTTCAACATGTAAACCCATTTATTCTGCAATGCTCTTTTTCCTACAGGAAACTCAACCAAGTCCCAATTTTGGTTATTTACCAAGGAATCCATTTCCTCTTCCATGCCTTGCTCTCACTTCCTTTTAGTGTCTACCTGCATTTCCTCTTCATAACTTTTTGGTTCACAAGAATCAGTCAAAAATAAATAAAACAGTGAAGGAGAGTATCGTTCAGGGGGTCTACTTAACCTGGTAGATCTTCTAACAACACTTGCAGGAGTTTGAGATACTTGTTGCTCCTGTTGTTGTACATTTTGATTTTCTGGTACCTGTAACACACCCACTATCATAATTTTAAAAAAAATCGGATTAATCTCCCTCAAGTGAGAAATCTCCAGAAACCCGGCATTTGCGAAATACCAACCCCTGGTGAAATATCGGGATTCGGGGTTTCTAATGTCAAACTCATTCACCCCTATGACTTGCGTTCCTCTGAATTTCGATGTGTTCCTCACGCATTAGCTCCCCAGGCCAAGCCTGTGGTTCACTGCCTTTACGGCCGTGGTCTTACCTCCTTTCGGGGCAACTCCTATCGGAGTTTCGGGTTTCCTGATGTCGCAATTCACGAGTCCTCGGAACTCGCGATTCTCCGATACCTGATATGCCCCTAACGCATTAGCCCTCTAGGCTAGATCCGTTATTATGTGACCTTCTACCATATGTCCACCACTCTATAACTACCCATCGGGGTTTCGGGGTTTATGATGTCGCAATGCATATGCCTTCGCAAATTTCAATTCCCCGATCCCCGATGCCACTTGGCGTGAACTCACGGCCAAGCTCGATCTTCCGACATTTGTCCCTTGTTTCGGCACCTATGGCCCACACTCCTTATGATGGCGTGGAGTGACACTTGTCCTCCACTGGAGTGCTATAACTAGGGGACCGTCGCGTTTCGGGATTTTGCGATTCCTCCTGTCGTGAGTTTCTTGTCATCGAGAATCCCAAATTGCCGAACCCTGAACCCTCGGGATCTTCTGACACGCGTCCTCATCATGAACGGCTCAGATCTCATCAGGAAATCGTGGGTCACGATTTCCTGATGCGCGGTTTCCTTACCATCGAAAACTCCGATGAACAAAACTCCGAAGGCACCCAATCCTTTGCCACCTGTCCTCGCGGACGGACGGCCCAGATTGATTCTCGGGGTTTCGGGACTTATGAGGTCTTGTTTCTCATGGCCTCGAGAACTCCGATTTTCCGATGCATCAAACTCCGATAGCGCCTTGATCTCCGACACCTGTCCCTCAGATGGACGACTCAGATCCTATCGGTAAATCGTGGATCGCGATTCCGGATGGCAAGAGTTCTATGTATTCAAAAACCCTGATATGCCGAATTCCGACTCCCTCGGATCTCTCGCCACGCATCTCCGCTAGTGGAAGGTCCCGATTGTATCGGAGTATCGCGTTTCGCGACTCCCTTGTGCATGAGACTCTTGTCTCCGGATACCCCGATTCTCCGAGTTTCGACTTCCTCGGATCTTCCGACACGTGTCCATGCTAATGGACGGTCCTGATGGTATCAGAGTATCGCATATCGTGGTTTCAATATGCAACGGATATATACTCCCCAAATCTCCGATGGGAAAAATCCCGACGCCTCTCAAACGCTGACACGTGTCCTGTCGAGATCAATGGCTTACGGGATTTCTACCCCAGATCTGATGGCTCAGATCGCTTCCTCATACGCCCACCCCGGTGCTTAACCCCTGCGCAGCTTCTCCAAATCCATCAGCTGACGGGTAATTTGGACCGAGATCTAACGGTCTAGATTCGTTTCCTTTGAGTCTTGGGGTCTATGCTCCCCATTTTCACGTTGCTCACAATGATGGAGGACATGGGCAAGGTATGTAACACCTGCGTTACTTTCGTCTATCTAATGGTCGTGAGCGACTATGGATTCCTCCGATGAGATCTCATCCATTGACTTGTAACTCTTCACAACACTACTACCTGGGAACCTTAATGAGGTCGTTCCTCCTCATGCAGGGTTAATAAGGCCTGTGCGTTCGAATCCTTATTCTGGGTTCTGGGTGAACCTTTCCGAGGAGGGAATCTCTGTGAAGAGATTCTTACCGGGTCATTTCTAGGAGTAGATAAAGGAAGACAACTTCCCGAGAATGGCTGGACACGATTGGCTTCATTTTATCAACGTACGTCGTGCGTGGTATCCTTTGTGATAAGTATATATCAACTTATTCATATCAATCTTAACGCGAACACTCTCATGCTGCAATCCTTTACAATTTCAAAGTTCTATGAGCTAATATCTACTCCTTATCATCAATTAATACACAGACATTTCTGCACAGGAAAAAATGTACAATTCCACAAGTCTATGAACATATGTGATAGCATATAAATTCCAGATGCAATATGGGCAAAACACTTATCAGAAGTAAGTTCAGCAATGGAAGTTGTTAACTCCCAAAATGAAACCGTCCTTTTGGCCGAGTTTGGGTGGATATCATAGCTTTCAGTAGTAGCTTCAAGTCATTTTCGAGTTTTTTCGGTTCAGAAAATTTTTGGTT
>JZKD02S0312831.1:142792-163692 GCA_000966675.3 Picea glauca
TATGTAGATGATATTGTTTTTGGTTGTACTAATCAATCATCTGTCCAATGGTTTGCTAATTCTATGCAAACAGAATTTGAAATGTCTATGATAGGAGAACTGTCATATTTTCTTGTCTTACAAATAAAACAAAGCTCTGCAGGAATTTTTATTTCTCAAGAAAAATATTTGAAAGAGATATTGAAGAAATTTCAGATGGAAGATTCCTCTACAGTCAGCACACCTATGGTGGTTGGTTGCAAGCTGAGAAAAGATGATGTCTCACCTGATGTTGATCAAAGGACATATCGTTCAATGATAGGCAGTCTTCTGTACATCACAGCATCTCGTCCTGATATAATGAAAGATGTTGGAATGGTAGGTCGTTTTCAGTCTGCTCCTAAACAAAGTCATTTGGCAGCTGTCAAGAGAATATTTAAATACTTGAAGGGGACAATGACTTATGGACTGTGGTATCCTAGAAATCAGAATTTCCAGTTAAATGCTTATTCAGATGCAGACTGGGAAAATTGTGTTGATGAGAGAAAAAGCACCAGTGGAGGAGCATTCATTTTGGGTGACTCGTTAGTTGCATGGATTAGTAAGAAGCAAGGATCTATTTCATTATCCACTACAGAGGCATAATACATTGCTACTGCTACTTGTTGCACACAAATTTTATGGATGATACAAACTCTTGCAGATCTGAAGATAACTTACACTGATCCTATTCCAATTCATTGTGATAACACAAGTGCTATTAGTGTCTCCAAGAATCCTGTTATTCATTCCAAGACTAAGCATATTCCAATCAAGTATCATTTTCTTCGAGAACAAGTTACAAACAGAATTGTTCAGCTGAATTATATTCCCTCCAAAGAACAGATTGTTGATATCTTTACTAAACCATTGGCAGCGACCCTTTTTGGATACCTTCGTCAAAAGTTGGGGGTTATAACTTCAAGTGTATAATATGTTCACCTGGTCAGGGGGAGTACTTATTGAATATCTGATGTATTCCCAAGATACTTATAGTAGACAGGGGGAGTATGTTTTTGCAACCGATCAGGGGAAGATTGTTTCTTCTTTGACATTGATGTCAAAGGGGGAGAAAGGAGTCGAGTTCGAAATGTTTCAGGAATAGAGTCGAGTCTGAATGGCCAAATGCAGAGGAGAGTTGAGTCTGAATGCAAGTATTTCCATCAATGCCAAAGGGGGAGATTGTTGGCAAATTCAATGAACAGACAGCGAATGCTTTCCATTGATGGCAACAGTGAAGATGACAGGCAAACAGAAGACAAAGTTCAGAGAGGTGAATGATCAAAAGCAGTGAATGATCGCACGCAGACATCGAAATCCTTTAAGGATTCAAGGAGAATAAGCTCAGGAGGAATAGCATTCTTATACACGCAGGAAGCTCAGGAGAGAGCAACCGGAGTCGTCGGATCAGCCTGAAGAGAACAGATCTGGACCATTGGTCTACACGTCCAGGAGGAGCTCAGGAGGAGCCCATAGGGGAAAGAGACCGAGAGCTGTCGGATCTCACTCAGAAATCCTGACAGCTATTGGATCGGGAGAAGTTGTGCAGAGGTTAAGTGCAGGAGTAGGCATGCAGAAGAATTGATCTGATTCGTCAGATTGGAAGCAGATACCCATCAGTCACCAGATCTGCAGAAGGTACATGAAGGTTAAGCCTCAGGAGGAACGTAGAGAGGGAGAACAGATCTGAGCCGTAGGATCTGAGAAGAAAACCCGACAGCCATTGGATCTGTAAGAGTCTTGCAGGGGTTAAACCCTACTATGCAGAGGAGAAATCCCAGACAAGTCATCGGGATATTCGCCATCGGGAAATCGGGGATCCCGGTGACAAGTGAATCGAGACATCCAAAGTATCGAAATCCCAGAGGAATAGGGACCATCCATCTACAAGGACAGGTGGAAAAGGATCGGGCGCCGTCGGAGTTTTGCTCATCGGAGAATCGAGAATCGGAGTTTCACGAGTCTCGTGTTCAATTACAATAGAAACCCCGAAATCGTGATGAAAGAAATCTCGACTGAACCTAAACTGTCAGATCAACATGTGATCTAGATCGTCGATCCAACTCACGTCAGATAGGGACACGTGGCATAACCAGGTAATGACAGGTGTCAGGCAAATTCAAAACTTCAGTCACATGAAAGTCATGAATCAAAGTGACACATGGCAGTATTTAACACGTGTCAAACCACGAGTGACGTCAACAGAGTATCGGGAATCGGGGATCGGGACTTTGAAATGTCCAATTCACTTGACAACGAAAACCCCAAAATCGCGATATGTGATTTTGCGATTTGATCGCAGCCGTTAGAGCAAGAATGAGATCTGGACTGTTGATTTCCTTCATCGGAGAATCGGGGATCAGAGGATCGAGAATTCTCTAGGCATGTGCATGGTGACATCGAAAATGTCGAAACCCCGATGAGAGGTTTGACCATGGTTATGGAGTGACGGTCATGATTGACCGGGAGCTAAGCTCAGAAGGGCAGGCATATGAAAGGAGCATCGGGATTTGGATGATCGGGAATCCCGCGGGTGTATGCATTGAAGCATCACAAACCCCGTAGCCCCGACGGGGTAAGGTTGTGGTCACGGAGTGACGATCACGTTGACCGGGAGCTAAGCTCAGGAGGGCTAGCGTATGAAAGTGCTGAAACCTGATTTAAAAGGCAAGAATAATAAAGATTATCCAACAGTGCAGATAAAGCTTGAACTAATTGGAGGGTTACTATTCTTCCACACACATTTAACTCTTTCATTTACAAATCCATTATTGAAACAGACTCATGATTGCCAATTAGTTGTCGATCAGTTGGCGTTTCGGTTGGCTGGACAGTTGTCGTCATTTTTCCCAAGGAGTTGGGAAGTTGAAACGTTGTGCCCGTGTGTATAAAAGAAGATGAACCAGACTGTGTCGGGTTGGTTGTTTTGGTGAGAAAAGGAGTGAAACAGTAAGGAAGAATAAAGAAGAGGATGCATGGTAGGAAAGGGGGCAGATGTGCAGAGTGAAGTGGAACGCAGAGGAGAATAGCAGAGCAAGAGAAAATGCAGAGAAGAATAGCTGAGCAAATCAGACTTACAGAACAGAGAAAGGAAGGTAAGAATTGATTTATCTGGGAAATTGTCTGTGTATTAATTATTTTGATATTCTAGGGAGGTTGGGAGGTGCTCGGGAGGACTGTTGTCCTTAGAGGTTCAAGTGGGAGCTTGAACACTGGAAGTTGTAACTTCCATCTGGTTGCAGCCAGAGAAACTAGGGTGGTAGGGTGGTGCTAGGGAGAAAAAGTGTTCTCTGTTATACAGGTTGAAGCCTGTGTAACTGGAAGTTGGTGCTTCCATCCAGTTGGTACTGGAACTTTCAGGAAGTTGGTGCTTCCATCCAGTTGGTGCTGGAATATTCAGGGGGTTGGTGCTTCCTTCTAGTGGGTGCTAGAAAAAACAGAGAGTTGGAGCTCTCAAACAAGTTGCAGCTTGTAAAACAGAGGTAGCAGCCTCACATTGAGTTGGTGCTCAATTGTAAATGATGTAAAGAACTGAAAAAGAATGCCTATCATTTCGAAGAAGAAGAGGTTTTCTCCCTTTATGGGTTTCCTCGTGAAAAACTGTCTTTGTGTGTACTTTATGTGTGACTGGTGGTCTTTACTTTTACTGTCCATATGTTGTATGTTGTTGATGATCACTTAAAGGAAGATAAATAATATTTAAAAGGTATAAAATTGTTTAAGCTCATAAACAATTGATTCACCCCCCCCCCCTCTCAGTTGTTTTAGTATTTCCAACATACCTGATGTCTCACCTATGTTTTTCCATCACATTTCCTCACTAAGGATAACACCAACAACATCATCAAATTTTAGAGTGTTTGAACCAGAGATAGAGTTTATTTACAACCATGACCAAGTTGTTCCAACTTTTTGGCAATGAGCACAAGATTAGAAGACCCCTGACCTCATCATCAAAGTCCACTTTTACAGAACTTAGTTTATTAGTAACCGTATTAAAATCATTTAAATGACCTACAATATACTTCGCGTGACATTTGGTTCTGAAATACCGTGGGGCTCTACACAGATACATCCAAACATAAATGGATTTTCTGAACATCTCATCACTTGGTGTTGCTTATCGATATGTTGTTTCGCAACAAATTCAAGCATTGGAACAAGCAAGATTTCAGGTCTACAAATCTGCAACAAAAAAATTATGATAAAGACGGCCCTAACAAACAACCTCCTGAAAACCAGTCTAATCCATGGGAAAAGAAGGGTCATGGGAAGACAAAGAAGGACACCGGAAAATGGTGTGATTTCCACAAAATACCTTGGCACAACACCAATGAATGTTGCTTAAAAAATTCATTGGTGGTTGAGATCAAATACAAGGAGCCGAACCCTGATTCAGAATCTGATTCAGAAAATACTGGTAGAAGATAGATCGTCTACATAGACCCCACTGTTATTGTCACGACTGCAGCAATTCAACCAAAAGAACCAAGAGATCTTGAAGAGGGGGAGTTCATTTTTCATTCACAGATGTGGTTGAAGGGGACATTGTTGCATTTTATTGTTGATAACAGAAGCCAAAAGAACCTCATCTCAGCAGAGGTCATCAAATAGTTGGGATTGTCGACAACATCACACCCGCAACCATACAACATCGGGTGGCTTTGCCAGGGATGAGATCTTCGTGTCAGCCATTAGTGTCAATCATTACCAACCCTAATACAAATTCCATGTAATCATGTATTAGCCAATCAAAATATTCTAAAATTTAAAAAAGGTGCATGTCTTAAACAATTTTTTATTATATAATATGGAGATAGTAACAATTTTTTAATAATATATTGTGTATACTCTACACATAATCTCTGCCTCGGCTGCCCAAAATTCAAAATTGTCTTGGTTATCGAGCATCGAATTAATGTGCTATCCCATTATCCAATAATTATAATAAATGAAGGAAATAGTGTATTAAATAAATATTAATGCATTCACACACTTCACATTACCAACATTCTTTGGTGTGTTTTTGTGTTACCACTTTTCTTGGACACCTTTCAGTTTTGAGAGAAGTTTATCTTTTCCAATTCATAGATGAGGTCCCCCCGACCTTCTTCCTAATTTATCTGGATTTAACCAAACCAATCATCCGCTACTCCTATCAGGTTTTGATTCTTTTTTCTTATGTTGTTGATTCAACTCTATCAAATGCAATCGCTCTGAAGCTGGAATGAGTCATATTCATATTGTTTTCACTTTAGAGGAGGTCAGTTGGGACAGAAGTAAAATCCCTATATGTGCTTGTTCAGAGGTTTAGAGGTTGCATAAAGGTGCACTGAAGGAGCATAATTTACCAGCTATAAATCCACACTCTGTTGTTGAACTGAGGAAGATTTATTGTCACTACCATACAGGCTGAGGGTTACTACAGTCCTTGTAGATTCTTCTTGAGGGTTTGGTGGGGTTGTTCCAGCTTTGAAAGGAGGTTATGAGGTGTCATTCCATCCCTATCAACCCTTGTGAGGAGGTTCTAACATTGCAATTGCTTCCTGGAGAAGGGTCAAACCCTAGACCTGTCAGCATAGTGCAGACCAAGGACAAAGGGGAGCTGACAGAAGGAGAGCCAGGGCATTCTGGAGGATTAGAGTTTTTCCAGGAGTCCTTTAAGAAAAAGTTCATTTGTTTATTGTTGTGGTAGATACTAGGGTTAACTATGGTGTATTTTTGTTACAAACTGTTGCTATAATAACAAACAAATTGTGGGTAATTGGATTATGTGACAGTCATAGTTACCAAATTCGGTCGAATCAATGAATTAAATTTGAAAATTCACCAATTTGGTCAATTCAGCTGAATTGTTTGTCAAATTTGATTTGTCTAATAGTTGTGTTCATCACTCTTGCTCTCCCTCGAAAATCCTAGCACTATTAATAAGAAATCCCCTTAGTCAAGGTGAAACTAAAGGTCTCTCACAGAGAGAAATGAATCAATGCACAAAGATCAGAACATATAAGCACTCGTATAGCATAGAGGGATCACAATGGTTCTGATTCAACCGGTGCTTCAACAGATCCTGTTGTTGGGGAATCCTCAACGAGTGGTTCTTTTTACAATATTGGGTAACGTTCTCCAAACTTTTTTTAGTAACTTAAAGAGTTTCTACCTTAGATGCAAGGGGCACATTTCCTGCTTGGCAACCTATCGGCCTCCCGCCCTGAGGAAGGAAGTGGTGCAACAATTTCATTCCATTAAAGAATATATATATATATAATATGGGGAGGACAATAATATCATTCTAGGAACACTATGACCTGTTTTAGAAACCAAATGCGGCAGATACCAGAGAAGTAATAAGATTACAAGAACATACAATTTTATATCTAACCTGCAACTAAAGGAAGAATATATATGTGGAATCTCCTTGTTTTGGAGATTTCTTGTATTGAATGCCCCTGAATGGAAGAAAAATATGATGGGTTGTGTGGATGATTTTTTTAATTTTAATATTGTATCAATCTGAATCCGAACTCAAACATGGTAACTATGGTGACAGCAACCCTAAGGGGGGTTTACTATTGGTTTAATATTGCTATTGTCGGTACTAAACATTGATGGTTTGAATATTGTGTTGGGATACTCTTTACTGTTGATCTAGATATTGTTGAATGTTTTCACTACTGGTTTAATATTACTGATATCGGATATTGTATAATTTGGATGATGTTATCGTACCTAAGCATTGGTTTTTCCCTAGAATCGGTTGAATACATTTTCTTACTGTTTGTGGATGAAATTACTTGGTGGAAGACTGACCAAAGTTGCTTGTTTTCGGTGGACCTAACCTATTTTCCAAAGCCCTAAAACCCTAGGGATATTACACATGTTTACTAGGGTTTCCATCCACAAATGTGGAAAACCATCCCTAGGTTTCATTGCAGTAATTGGTTTCAATCCCCGTGGATTAGGTGCACTATTTTAGAAAAACATATTTATTGAACTTACTTGAGTTTTTCCTATAACTGTGCTAGTATTATAGGTCCTTCTTTAATACTCCTCCAATAGGTTATGAGTTCGAACTCATAAATAGTTATCCTGAGATGCTTTTTGTATAGTAAAGTCATTAAAGTTATCGGACTCCAATGCAATAGAAAGGAGCAAGCTAATCATGGAGCATTCTTCCCTTATAGGCGATTCTTTGTCATCATGTCAGCTCTTAGTGTGTTACCTTTTTAAGACCTGCAGTTACATTTTCTCTCATCTTGGTCTCTTGAAATACTACATTCATGCATGCTTTATGGCCACTTGTACCATCGATAGAAATAGGGAATGGTCTAGGTAGTGAAAAAGAAGTATCTTGAGGCAAAGGATTTGGTGCAACTAGAACAAATGAGGAACTATTTGCCAAAAATTATGTAACGTTCACTCCATTTGGCTTCCAAGTTGGTCCTACAGGATAATCCCATTAGGCCTGGCACAACAAAACTCCTTTAAAGTTTTTTTTCCCCTCAACACTAACTATTATCATTTCTCTTGTTGCTAAGATAAATAACTAGATTTGGCCAAGGGATGTGCCTACTATCACAAACTCATCATTGCTGCCAAATAGAAGTATGAAAAAAATGACTTTTAGGAGAATCCCAAGGCTTTGTTGATCCTGTTGATGTAAAAAAACACCTGAGTCATCTCTAAATATTATAGATTGTGGTTTTATAACTTATTTCCAGCCAATTTGAAGCCCTATCCTACCTTTTTAAAGCCCTATTTCATCTGTATCCTACCTATTGTTTTCTGATTCAAGCCCTATCGCTACTCCCTCTCTAATCAATTTATGAAATTATTGTTCCTTGTTTTTCTTTCCAGTTATAAGGATGTTAGGATTCTGGGCAGTGTTTGTTGATTACAGAGGTCTTGTAGCTCCTATTTTTGGCTTAGGTATTTCAGCCTAACCTTTCTAAAATACCCAAGAAACAAACCTAAAAGATAGGGGGATTCACGATCCTTGTTGTTGTGTTCACTGCAAAGAAAATTATGAATCTGTCTCACTCATTACTTCCACTTGTTCAGGAGGTATAGGATGCTACTTCATTTATAAGGATATTTCATTTTCCTTCTATGATGGTTCTCAATGTGGAACAACCTTTGATGCTCGGGCATATTTATACATTAATGGATGTAAGGGGAAAGGAGTCTTGAGAAGTGTTTTGAATTTGTCTCTTAAAAGTTTTCTATTGAAGGTGGCTTGATAAGAATAAAACAATTTTTCAAGATTTGATTTCAATGTTGAAAGAAATGTAGCAAGAATGAATATCACGATACTACAGAGTAACAAACTATCCTTCTTGTTCAATTATGTTGTTTACATTGTTGTTCAATGTAGCATTGCTATACTCTTGTTTAATTCAATTGTTGATGATTTTATTTGATTCCCATACAACAATCCCATAAAAGGCAATATAGGAATTCCGTTTTAGTTAATTTGAAATGTTGTTGAATTGAATTTCTTGTTAACTTTTTCCTATGGATCCTTGGTATTTTTCTTGTAGTGAAATGGGCACTCGTAGATCTTCAGAAAATATGGAAACTATTATAGTTGAGAATGAAAAGGATGAAATGGGTAAGTGGATCATGTTACAGGTGTCCATTGGATCTTGGGTTACTTTGCAACCATCAAGGAATCGAATTTGGGCAAAAAAAGGAAGACTAGATTATTTAAAATGTCATTGGAAATGTGTAGTAAGGGAATTTAAGCGGAGCCAACAGGGTGAAAAGGTGGAGAAGGTGCTTATAGCTCATGTGTATGATCACAAGAACATACTCAAAGAGTTTGTTTCCAAACAAGAAATTTTTCCTCAAATTGGACTAAATTGTAAGGGCTCGTCATTTTGTAAGCATTGAAGTTTTTTTTTCTTTTTTTTTTTAATTTGGGATTTGAGTATTAAAATATGAATGCCCTAGTTTAGATGGATACTTAATGTGGTTTATATTTTTTATGTGTAGCTTTGTGCATTTTGTATTTTAAAGAATGGCATACTCTGGAGAGTATTACCATTATTTTACATGTTTTCCATTTGCAAATAGGAGAGATACTCTATGAGGGAAAGAATTCCATGTCATTGAGGAAAGAAGGGGTTTGGTTTTATAAGTATGATTACTTTCTTCCAAGTAGTAAAAGGGTTGGACGAATTTAAGAAGCCAAATTACCTAAACTTAATGAAATTGTCTTACCAAATTCTAATCCAACATTAATTGATTATATACGTTCAAAATTAGTTCTTGAAATTCAATCTGGTATGTGGGAGAAGGGTGGTGCATGTGATCATTTTGGTATGCACTTACCATTTTTTGTTTTTGTTGAAGTTTTCAAGGAAGAGGACTCTATTCGATTGACTAAGAAGACATATTCTTGCACAAACCCCTCTGACATGCTATTATCCAACTTATTTTACTCTGGATGGAATACAAGATTACATCTTGTGAATGGAGAGCAATTAGAATGTGTGTTGGGTGTAGAGACACTTCGTTTTAGGTAATGTTTTACAATTTTGGTTTTTCCTTTTCTTTGACTTTCACAATGTTTGACATCACTTTCTAACTATTTTTTCATTCTCTTTAACCTATAGATATTCAATACTGAGACAAACTCTCTATGTTTCTTTTAAGTTTCGGCGTTTAGGCAGATAAGGGAGAACATGGATTGGTTTTGGATGCCAATAGAGAAAGATAATGACGATGGAACTCATTCTCCTCTAATATCCATTGATGTTTTGAAGGATGGTGCACATTTAAAAACATTGTACATGGAAGAAAACTGGAATTTGATTGAAGTTAGAAGACACCTTGAATTCGAAGAGGAATTGAGCCTTGAGGAAGACTTATATTTTATTCACAATGGAAAAGGGGTGAGAATTTGATAGTTTATGCATGTTTCTTCACTTTATAAACATATTTTATTACTTACATATTAATGATTTCTTTCGGACAAAAGGGTAAAAGATGAGAGAAGAGCATCATGTGCAAAAGTTGTGTTCATTCGCATACATTAGAAATTAGAGGAACATGACACAAGGTGAATCCTCTCCAACCATATATTAGGAAACTCTTCTAGTCTTAGTTGTGATCTCTATATTTTAGAACTAATTTTGAAATTTCCTACTTCAATTTATTTTTGCAATAGAAGGTATGATTTTGTTCACTAAACTTCTTTCACATAATTTGTATTACTTGTTATTTATTACTACATTTCTAGGCCAATATTTGATGAAATTCAAGTGTTTTAACTCAACCTCTTTTCATCACATGTACAGGGAAATAAATGGAAAATCAAATGGACTTTCAAAGGCTGGTCTACAGTTGGAGAATGGACAGTGGCATATTCAAGAGCTTAAGGATAGCCAACACTCTGCATATTTTCATCCCACTTTGTTTTGAGCTTATTCTAGATGGAGGAGTATATATTGATGTTGATGTAATGGGGATTTAGGAGGGCTACTGGTTTATTTTGATTATCTATATGGAGATTTGTTAAAACCTTTTTGATAAATCAAAGTTTAGAAATTTGAGTGTTGTTCAGAGACTAGTTTTTTGCTCCCTTGTGGAAGCCAACATTTGTAAATTCTATACTATCAAGAAAATTCTAGATGGGAAGTAGTTATTTCCCTCTCTTTTTTGAACGTGGCAGAAATGCTTAAATGCATAAATGTAATTATATCTTAATATGAATAAAATTGCAGTTTTTCCAATGAAAAAAATGTATTCTGCTCCAAGTTATCAATTGTTTCCCTAAATTTATTACTACATTTCTAGCCAATATTTGATGAGTTTTTTGTATAATGGTTGCATTAGCTAACTATAAGATGATCCAAAATCTAGCATATTTTTTTGGGAGTTTAATTTGTTCCATTCTATTCCTAATTGATGAATATAACAACGATAGACTTGGGGAGTGGGGATTTTCATTTTCATTTTCATTGCTGAGGATAATGGTGTTGATGTTGGGATTAATTTACATTTTTCCAATGCTTAGGAGAATGATATTTTTTGAGCTAGTTTATTTGGTATGGGAAGATGCATTTATGTATTTGTAAATTTGTTTTTCTACTAATATAAATGTGGAACTTCAAAGAAATCTGGTGAAACATAGTTGTTCTCTAATAATGGATCCAAGAATATAGAGTATTTCCTAGATATATCAGATGTGAGTAATAGTTTCCTAACTCAAGGCAACAACCAACCCTAACCCTCAGGTTTACATACAAAAATTGGATGAACGGTTGTCTCGTCCAGTAAGATTGTTGAAAACATTGAGAGAAATGGCCTTATGAAACTGCAACCTTCCAAAAGTATTGAACATATTTTACAAGAAATTCAAATATGGCCACAAAAGCTTCAAGACTAAAAGTTAAAAATATAGACAAATCGAGAATTAAAGGAAAAGGACATTCAACTTCAAAAAAGAAAATCAAGTTCAAGAAACAATTGTTCGTGCCTTTTTTAGAAAATAATCAAATTGAAGTTTGTAAATTTGATTGAATTTGTAAAGGCGTTGTCCATTGGGATATCATTCAAATGGTGTGACAATCCTAAAGTTTGCAAGGAAAAATAGTGATTATCTAAAAATTCTAAATAAGAAATATTTTACATTGCTTAAATTAATAATCTCATGGTGTCCACGATACTGCTCGTGTAGATAACAGATATTATAGATTCTAAATATTTTCAAATTGTATGTCATGCCAAGATAAACTGATGCAGGAGCATCGTATGCAGCCAGCAAAGCAAGCGCAAAGAGGAGGACAGCTGGAAAAGCACCAGCACGCATTTTGAAATGTTTTGTTTTGAATTTGAATGAATGAACATTAATGTTATAGCTAGGAGAGGGTCTTTACATTTATGTTTTGGAGGTTGTAAAAAAATCATGATCATTTCTCTCATCTGTCGAATATGGATGCATTTATGTGTAATGAATGTAAAGTAGTTGTAGTTTTTAATTCTGATTAGATAGCGTAGAGTTGTAGGAGGGAAAACCTGTGAAAGACACCCTCTCTAGTATCATTGTATTATTATCAATTTTGTAAGTTGTAGAACTATAGAGCAGAAGAACACAGAGAAGAACCCATGTACAGGGATACTTGAGCTAATATATGAAGCTTTGACTCAATTTCATGGTGCTACTATGCTTACAATTTAAATCTGTTGAATGGTATGTTTACAGTTGTTTTGTTTCTCTGTTATGCATTTATTTCAATGTTGTGTTATGTGTATGATTTCATGGTAATGTATGAAGTCTGAGAGAGAGGAAGAATGAGTTTCAATTTTTTCTCTTCCTAAGATTCCTGCAAAGATTGCAGTGAACGTCTGCAAGGTGTGCGTTGACGAGGTTCTAAGTTTTATCTCAGAAATATCAAGAGAGATACCATTGTTCTCATACCAGTAGAAGTGCAAGTGAAGCACAGAGTCGTGCAAGGTGTGTGCAGGCTAGGTGAGGTCTTGGAATTTTTTTTAAACCAAGAGAAAGATTGAAGGAATGTTGTTGCAAGGAGTGCACAGAGTCAAAGATTCAAATAACCAGAGGTTATTTGAAATTGTTGTAAGGAATGTGCGAAGGAACCCTTTTGGAAGCCTTGAATTTGCAAGCGAGAGCTTAGAAGGGATAGATCCTTTGAAGTGTTCAAAGGGAGACGGAGGTCGAATTCGTCTCACAGAATTTTAGTCTAGGAGGAAGGATGCCAAGTCACTTGGCTAGGAGTTCTTGAGAAGTTAAATCGAACGATGGAATCAATTCAAGGAGAAGTATCGATTTACTATGGGTTGTTGGATCTCGCAAACCAGTGAGAAGGTTAAGGTTGAGATCCTTTTCAATGTTCAGAAAGCTTAGGAGGAGTAGTGATTGTTGGATTGGAATCAATAGGAGGCGTTGATTTCATCCTTGAACTTCGTCATTTTGGAGTTCGTGCATTAGAGAAGGTTGTGACTCAGAGTCGAGAATTGCGAACTCCCGATTTGCAAGGTCCCGATAGAACCAGGACCATCAGATCATGGGAGATTAGAATCATTGATTCGTGGTGAGAATATATTGTGATTTTGGTTATTGGCAGGAGGGAGTCGTTGCATAGAAGCTTGCTGATACGCGAAGTCCCAGGTGTCGAAAGAGACTGGGCCCCAGGTTCCAGTCAGAGGTCACATCATAGAAAAGCCAAGGGAGGAGTCAGAGACTCAATAACCCTTTTAGGTTTCAGAGATTGAAGATTCAGGGTGACTCACACTAGGATTCACGAGGTCGCAAAGTCTGAAATACTTTTTCGGCAAAGGTCATGATCATAGCTATTGGTCACGTGGGTGAGAGTTAGTGCCTTGTGTTTGTTCGCGCGGGCATAACTCCTAAGGACCTATGGATACACACTTGTGTGTGTGCATGTGGGATTTCTTGTGAGGAAATCGAAGAGTCAATCGGACTTAGGTAAATATTTAGAACGATCCTAAGACCGGAAGGTTGTGCAGAACCTACTGAGGTAGGGGTGCTACGTCAGAGTGGTATCAGAGCCTAACCTACAATTTTCTCTTTTTTTTCTGCAGGGAACAGATTGAAACAATGTCGCCACGAAGGAAAGAAAGACCAATACCTGATCCAGTTGTGGAAAGGGAAATGAGAGAACTCCATGCTCAATTGGATGCTATGGAGATAGTACAGAGATAGATAGTTGATGTTGGAGATGTCAGTGAAGCCGAAAGTGAAAATGAGGCTGGAGCTGAAGAAGAAGTTGTAGCCAAAGATGCTGCAGAAGAACGTTTATTTAGAGTTGTTGCAAGGATCGGAGCCAGGGAAAAAATGGGCATTCTGATGTATGAAGGAAAATTAGACGTTGAAGAGCTGCTAGATTGGTTTAGAGATATGGAGAAATACTTCGACTATGAGGATGTCGAGGAAGATAAGAAAGTTAAACATGTCATCACTAGACTTAAAGGGCATGAAGCACTGTGGTGGGATGAACTACAGGTTGACAAGCATTGCAAAGGCAAGCAAATAATCAAAAGTTGGGATAGGATGGCTGCAAAAATGAAAATCAATTTTATACCCAGAGATTATCAAATCAATCTGTTTCGAAGAATGCAAAATTTGAGACAAAAGATGATGACAGTGAAAGAATACACTGAAGAGTTCTACAGGATAAACATCAGAGCAGGTCATCGAGAAAGTGATGATGAGAAGGTTTCCAGGTACATGAATGGTCTGAGATATGACATTCAAGATGAGATGAGCATGATGACAATCAGTAATGTGGAATATGCTTATCAAATGGCCCTGAAGGATGAAGAGAAGTTGGTTCGAAGGCAAGGTCAAAGAGGCTGAGGTCGAAGTATGAGAAGAGGCAAAGTAGTTTCCCAGGACAGAACTTAGAAACTGAAGGAAGAAGAAAAGAAACCTCATACTCACCATGAACGAGGAGGAAGTTCATAGGGGAGACAGTATGCCAACATAAACACTTTTCTGAGATCAAGAGGAAGTGGAAGAGGTAGAGGAGGTGAGATAAAATGTTTGGCTGTGGAAAGATCAGACACAAGTCTTTCGAATGTCCCGACCAAAAAAGAGATGGAGGTGAAGCTCACATTTCATAAGCACAAAGGCAAAATGTTGAGGCAGAAGATGCAGAAGGCGGAAGATCACTCATGATGAGAAAGATTATCTTGAAGCCAGAGAAAGAGATATAAAATCCAGTCCAAAGGAACAGTTTGTTCGGAACTTCTTGCAAGACCAAGGATAGGGTATGCAAGGTAATAGTGGATAGTGGAAGCACAGACAATATAGTATCCACAGAAATGGTGGAGAAGCTGGAATTAGAGACTGTTGCACATCTGAGCCCAAACAAAGTCTCATGGTTACAAAAAGGACATCAGGTAACTGTCACTAAACAATGTTTAGTTGAATTTAAAATAGGAGGTTACAAGGATGAAATTTTATGTGATGTTATTCCCATGGATGTCTGTCATGTTTTATTGGGGATACCGTGGCAATATGACAGAAATGTTGTTCATGATGGGAGAAAGAACACCTATACCTTGGAGAAGAATGGTAGATCGCATATGTTGTTGCCAATTAAAGACAAGGAGGTGAAAGCAAAGGTGAGAAATATTATACTTCTCATGAGTGGGAAGGAACTTCTTGATGAAGTCAAGAAAGAAGAAGACATGCAGTTTGTTGTGGTGATAAATCCTAGAGTCATCTTAACTAGTACCAAGATAGATGATCTACCTAAAGAAATTTAGGAACTGCTAGAAGAATTTGTTGATATAGTAGTGGACAAATTTCCTTGTTTGTTGCCACCTATCAGGAGCATAAGTCATCAAATTGATCTTATACCTGGAGTGAGCTTACCAAACAAAGCCATGTATAGAATAACGCCGCAGGAGAATGAAGAGGTTAAGAGACAAGTCCAAGACTTGATGGAAAAGGGATTGGTTAGAGAAAGTTTGAGTCCATGTGTTGTACCTATAGTGTTAAGTCTGAATAAATATGGTGGCTAGAGAATGTGTACAGATTCGAGAGATATAAAAAAGATCACCATCAGGTATAGATTTCCTTTACCTAGAATGGATGACTTGATGGATTGCTTGAGTGGAGCAAATTTTTTTTCAAAAATTGATTTGAAAAGTAGATATCATCAGATTAGAATGATGGAAGGTGATGAGTGGAAGACAACATTCAAGACAAATGAAGGGTTGTATGAATGGATTGTTATGCCATTTGGCTTGATGAATGCACCGAGTACTTTTATGAGGTTGATGAACGAAGTCTTAAAATATTTCATTGGGAAATTTGTAATCGTATATCTCGATGATATAGCGATCTTCAATAAGACTGAGGAGGAACACTTGAAGCATTTAGCTGCAGTGATGAGGAGGTTACAGCAAGAGAAATTGTTGATAAACTTGAAGAAGTCATATTTTATGAAGAAAGAACTCATTTATTTGGGGTTCATAATCTCTTCGAATGAGTTGAAGATGGATCCGGAGAAGGTAAAATCAATCAAGGATTGGCCATCGCCAAAGAGTATATTTGAAGTTCGAAGCTTCCATGGATTGGCTAGTTTTTACAGGAAGTTCATCATAAATTTCAGTGGGATATGTGCACCAATGATGGACATGGTCAAGAAAAGACACAAATCTTTTCATTGGATAGAAGAAGCAGAGAAGATTTTCAAATTGTTGAAGGAGAAGATAACTAGACAACCAATTCTGGTTCTACTAGATTTCAACAAGACATTTCAAGTCAGGTGTGATGCAAGTGGATTTGCGATTGGAGCAGTCTTGAGCCAAGACAACAGACCGATTGCATACTTCAGTGAGAAGCTGAACGAGACCAAGATGAAATATTCCACGTATGACAAGGAGTTTTATGCAGTCATACAAGCATTGAAAAAGTGGAGACATTACTTGGTTCTGAAAGAGTTTGTCTTGTATAACGATAACCATGCTTTACAATTCATAACTCGATAGGAGAAACTGAACCAGAAGCATGCAAAATGGGTTGAATACATGCATAATTTTACTTTTGTTATAAATCATATTTCTGGAACTGCTAACAAAGTTGTTGATGCTTTGAGAAGGAAATGTTTGATTCTACAGGAGTTCAGAGTGAAGACCTTAGGTTTTGAAAATCTCAAAGAAATGTACAGAGATGATGCAAATTTAAAAGAGGCCTATGAAGCATGTGAGAATCTAGTTCTCAGAGACAGAATCCAATGGACTGAATATATGATTCAGGATGGATTATTATTCAGAGGAAACCAGTTGTGTATCCCGAAGAGTTCTAGGTGAGAGAACCTTTTGAAGGAAAATCATAGTGGGGGATTGGTTGGACATTTTGGCCATGATAAGACTTTTGCACAATTAAATGGCTCATACTATTGGCCAGGGATGAGGATAGATGTCAAAAAATTCGTGAACAGGTGCATAATTTTCCAGCATGCGAAGGGAAAAATACAGAATACAAGGTTGTATCAGCCATTTCCAGTACCAGAGAGGCCATGGGATGCTATAAGTATGGATTTTATGTTAGGACTGCCGAGGACGCAAAGAGGGTGTGACTCAATCTTTGTGGTAGTTGATAGATTTTCTAAAATGGCACATTTCATACCATGTCAAAAAACCAGTGACGCAACACATGTTGCCAATCTGTTTTTCAAAGAAGTTGTTAGACTTCACGGTTTACCCAAGAGTATTTCATCAAACAGGGATACCAAATTTGTTGGTCATTTTTGGAGGACCTTATGGAAGAAGCTGGGGACTAATTTATCTTGTAGCTCAACATATCACCCTCATACGGATGGACAGACTGAGGTAGTGAATAGAAGCTTGGGAGATTTGTTGAGGAGTTTGGTAGCTGAACATCGCAGTCAGTGGGATCAAATTCTGCCGCAAGCGAAATTTACATACAATGATTCACCAAATAGGAGTACAAGACAGAGCCCATTCCAGGTCATGTATGGAATATAGTTGATCTGAAAATAGAAGGCTGACTTGTTATTCTATGCAAGCACCCCTACTTCATTAAAATAAACTTTACAGGACCTTGCTTCATGTGTTAAAATATGCAATATAAACTTATGTGTTAAGTTCATGCTTCTTCCTTTAAATGTTTATGTATGAGGAAATGTTCTTGTAAATGGTTAAATATGTACTTCAAATATATACACAGCAACAATACTTATAGCAAATAAACCATCAAACTCACAACAAGAACAAGATGATAAAGGAGTTCACCCCCCTCCGGGCTACATCTCCTTGAGCCTCCATAATGGACTTGGCCCTCTAGGATTAATTAGTCAAAATTTATTTTACAAGCTGCTTCTTAACTCCAATGGAAAAATAGACTGTACCATTGATATCAGAACACATAAAAACCCCAAAAATGATTAATAGAACTCTGAAAACGGATCATGGCTCATCCGGGCATGACCTCTTCTACATGTGGCCATAAGCTTCCATGAGCTTCTGTTTGGAAAAAACACCTGTAAAAGTCCTCAACAGCCTCTGAAACCTGTCCCAATGTGTTTAGAGCATATCAATTAGCCAAAAATGATTATTTAATCACAGAAAACAAACATAGGCTCACCAAACCATGTCCTCCATCAAAGAGGGCTTCAAACTTCCTGAAGCTTGCTGAAACTTCAATGGTGAAAATATTGCAGAAGAAGTCTTCAAATGGCCTTGATAACAGCACCAATGGATCTAGCATGTCGAAAAACCCCTATCTGGGCTTTTACGGCACCTCAAACGGCCAAACGATGAAGAAGTTAGCCCTCCTCCATCTTCCTCCTTCAACTTTGCTGGAACTGGTTCGCCAGAACGCACCTCTGTGTGCATGAACCAAGAACACGCTCCAAAACATGCGTTAAAACCTGGCACCGGATTAGGGTCACATGGGAAAACATATGAAAACTCTCGTGACCAAAGGCTATATGCACCAACCGTTTACAACCGTGTATATAACACATGTAATATATATTAATAAAACTTTGGTTTAAAAATGTGTGCGTTATAACACACTTATGCAATGGTCATATATAAAACAACGCATATAACTGTGGGTTATAGTTTAAATACCCCCGCCCACGCGCCACTTTAAATATACATTGTTCATATGTGTGACCACCGAAACTGAGGGCTGGGGCTAGGCCCCATCCCTACCCCCACGCCATTTCACACATAAATCAAATTTAAATAAATTTTCAAACGTATGGTTATCAATAATGATGGCGCGGTGCGTTGGTAGGTTGGCATTTGTTAAAACTTTTTTGTAGTGAGAAGAGGTCCACGGTTCAAATCCAGTGGACTTTAAAAGTTTTGAACAACAAAACAAACACCAACAGCCAATAAATGGGTGCCACGTGGCAGCCCTTGATTGGGCCACGTGGCGCCCTAACATTCGCCCAACTAGATGCCACGTGTCGCAATATAAATCGCCCATTGACAACCAATCAATGATTTCCAAGTCACCTGCCACGTCAACTACCATGTCAGCAATGCCACATCATCATACCATCATGCCATGTCAGCATCCGTACGACTGTACGGACTATCCAGTCAGCATCCCATTTTTTTTACTGTTTGGCGATTCGGACAGATCGCGATATCTCTCGCTCCCGACATCCGTTTGAGACGAAACAAATTGCGTTGGGTTCGTGATGACGAGGGATACAAACTCATTTGTTTTGAGGCAATTCCGAGAACATTGATTTTTGGGCTAAAATTTGACCCCTGGTCCAGATTTTGAACCCACAAAAGCTTATATATCTGCTTTCAAGTTATATCAAAATATTTTCGACATCACCTGAATACTTCGACATGCCTTGCACTGCAACTGGCTACGTCCTTCAACCACTGCTCTCTGGCTGCTGCTGACCCACTGCTCTCTCTGTGCTTGGAAGACTGCCAACCTTCCCATTGAGAATCAAGTCCCTCTTCAAACTCTTTGGCATCAACAAAATCAGCTCTCCAATGGCTGCAAAAACTTCCTGCGACATCTTGTCACAAGCCAAGAAAACCATCAATCTTGAAAACAAATCATACAAGATTGAAAATGATGCCAACAAAATATTTTGTCCTTCAAACAAACTGTCGCATCTCATACTTTATCAAAGTACATGGCGTTTTCCTGCATCTCGATGTACTCAAAATTGACTTACAAGCCAACAAACACCATCGACTAAACACAAGTCGAACAACACAATCGACACAACATAGTCGTCAGAAAATCATCAACACCAGTCGAGACTCATTGAAACATCAACCTTCCCAAACTGACAAGTCGACAAACATGATACATAATCATGTAACAATCATGAATCACTCATGATGAACCATCACCAGGTTCACTACTTACACATACATAAAAACAAATGCATGTTGATGACTTTTCAACTCCCCTTCTAGTACAAACATAAGTACAACCCCAAAACATATGGGTACTTAAAAGGTGAATACAAAAAATATAAATGGCTGCAACTTATCATGCTTCCCATAAATGCACACATAACACTGAAAAGTGCATTTACAACAAAAAAACGCAAGCCTCACTTGCTCAAGAAATCCAACCATTTCTTACCAAGCCAACTCAACGGTGACTTTTTCTGTTGGATATCGTCCTCTTGTGAATCATCCTGACTTACATCAATGATGGAATCTCCTCTTCCATTCTTGTCAAACTCCTTATCCAACTGCTTCTTGTGATGTGGATGAGTGGTTGGATGCAACGTCCAACATTGGTCAATGAGATGACCCCGCTTCTGACAATGAGTGCAAATCTTTTGCATCCTCTTTTCACGTTGTCTTTGCTTGGACAATTTCCTGAACGCGGTTAATCTTTTCCAACACTTGGAAACATGATGGTTAACAAACCACAATACGTACATGGATTATTTCTTCCAGTTTTACATATAAATTGATCATTCTTAACATAATTAAATGCAACTGAATGATAAGCGGAATTATACTTGGAGCATTCACCTTTATCGCCTCTTTGAGGAGGTGAATCTGAAGAGTTACAGGCTCTCCTTTGAAGACCATCAACAGTGTTCCTGTCCTCATCACTGTCACAACTCTCACATTTTCATTCATCCTGAACACAACCTTGCATGCTGGAGGGATCGAACTTTCAACAAAAGTTCTTGAACTTTCACCTTTAAAGCCTTCTTCAGGAGGTGAACTTGAAACAAAGTTTATCCTTGGAACCTTTTCCTTTGTCTCCTCGACTTTAGAATTTGATCCATCTTGTCATTCATATCCAAGACCACAATACCTGGGTCTTTCTTCAACAACAATAGGCTTAACAATGCCTTGTGCATGCTTACCCAAACCTCTACCTTCATAGCCCATTTTAAACATCAACT
>JZKD02S0312831.1:163742-201099 GCA_000966675.3 Picea glauca
TGTGTTCAGAGCATATCAATTAGCCAAAAATGATTATTCAATCACAGAAAACAAACATAGGCTCACCAAACCATGTCCTCCATCAAAGAGGGCTTCAAACTTCCTGAAGCTTGCTAAAACTTCAATGGTGAAAATATTGCAGAAGAAGTCTTCAAATGGCCTTGATAACAGCACCAATGGATCCAGCACGTCCAAAAACCCCTAGCTAGGCTTTTATGGCACCTCAAACGGCCAAACGATGAAGAAGTTAGGCCTCCTCCATCTTCCTCCTTCAACTTTGTTGGAACTGGTTCGCCAGAACGCACCTCTGTGTGCATGAACCAAGAACACGCTCCAAAACGCACGTTAAAACCTGGCACCGAGCGCAACCACACCAACGGTGCAAACCGTAGAACAGTTAGGGCACCTCCAGCCCCTAACCGCCTCGGCACCTGGGCATATGGATGGCCATAAGACCGCGCGCTTAACAAAAGTGCTTAACTGTCACAAATCCGTTGTAACCACTTCTGCGCTCCGGATTAGGGTCACATGGGAAAACATATGCAAACTCCCGTGACCAAAGGCTATATGCACCAATTGTTTACAACCGTGTATATAACACATGTAATATATATTAATAAAACTTTGGTTTAAAAATGCACGTGTTATAACACACTTATGCAATGGTCATATAAAAAACAACGCATATAACTGTGGGTTATAGTTTAAATACCCCCACCCACGTGCCACTTTAAATATACATTGGTCATATGTGTGACCACCGAAACCGAGGGCTGGGGCTAGGCCCCAGCCCTACCCCCACGCCATTTCACACATAAATCAAATTTAAATAAATTTTCAAACGTATGGTTATCAATAACCATGGCGCGGCGCGTTGGTAGGTTGGCATTTGTTAAAACTTTGTGTAGTGAGAAGAGGTCCACGGTTCAAATCTAGTGGAATTTAAAAGTTTTGAACAACAAAACAAACACCAATAGCCAATAAATGGGTGCCACGTGGCAGCCCTTGATTGGGCCACATGGCACCCTAACATTCGCCCAACTAGATGCCACGTGTCACAATATAATTCGCCCACTGAAAACCAATCAATGATTGCCACATCACCTGCCACATCGACTGCCATGTCAGCAATGCCATGTCATCGTACCATCATGCCACATCAGCATCCGTACGACTGTACGGACTGTCCAGTCAACGTCCCATTTTTTTTTACTATTTGGCGATTCGAACAGATCACGATATCTCTCGCTCCTGACATCTGTTTGAGACGAAACTAATTGCGTTGGGTTCATGACGACGAGGGCTACAAACCTATTTGTTTTGAGGCAATTCCGAGAATGTTTATTTTTGGGCTAAAATTTGACCCCTGGTCCAGATTTTGATCAATAGTCGAGAGGAGTATCTGAGTTAATGTACTTAGAGCAGAGTGACTTCAGAAGTGCTAGAGCAGAAGATTTTGCAAAAGAAATGCAAGAGCTCCATAGTAAAGTCAAAGAGCGATTGGAGAATTCCAACCAGGAATATAAGCGCCGAGTAGATCAACATAGAAGGGAACTTCAGTTTGAAGTGGGAGATTTGGTTTTAGTGCATCTCATAAAGGAAATATTCCCAAGGGGAACATACAATAAACTGAAGATGAAGAAAATTGGGTCGTGTAAGATCTTAAGAAAGTTTAAAGCAAACTCTTATGAGATTGAATTACCCGATTGGGTAGGAATATCGCCCATATTCAACATAACAAATATGTATCCTTATAGAGAAGATGAAATAGAGGAGAATAATAAATAAGTTCGATGGGTTAAAAAATTTCATGTAGCTAAAAAGTTGCAGATGGAAAAGATAATTGATCAAAGAGTCAACAAAAAGACCCGAAGGAAGACATATTTTGAATATTTGGTCAAATGGAAAGGACACCCAATTGAGGATGCCAGTTGGGAAAGCGAAGGAAATATTGATAGACATGGAAAGACGGTACAGGAGCTCATGAACAGGAGTTCATAAATTTTTCAGCCAAAGGAGTATGATGCAAGAGCATCGTATGCAGCCAACAAAGCAAGCACAAAGAGGAGAACAGTTGGAAAAGCACCAGCATGCATTTTGAAATGTTTTGTTTTGAATTTGAATGAATTAACATTAATGTTATAGCTAGAAGAGCGTCTTTACATTTATGTTTTGGAGGTTGTAAACAGATCATGAGTGTTTCTCTCATCTGTCGGATATGGAGGCATTTATGTGTAATGAATGTAAAGTAGTTGTAGTTTTTAATTCTAATTAGATAGCGTAGAGTTGTAGGAGGGAAAACCCATGAAAGACACCCTCGCTAGTATCATTGTATTATTATCAATTATGTAAGCTGTAGAACTGTAGAGAAGAAGAAAAAAGAGAAGAACCCATGTACAGGGATACTTGAGCTAATATATGAAGCTTTGACTCAATTTCATGGTGTTACTATGCTTACTGTTTACATCTGTTTAATGGTATGTTTACAGTTGTTTTGTTTCTCTATTATGCAATTATTTCAATGTTGTGTTGTGTGTATGATTTCATGGTAATCTATTAAGTTTGAGAGAGAGGAAGAATGGGTTTCAATTGTTTCTCTTCCTGAGATTCCTACAAAGAGTGCAATGAATGTCCGCAAGGTGTGCATTGACGAGGTTCTGAGTTTTATCTCAGAAAGCTCAGGAGAGATACCATTGTTCTCATACCAGCAGAAGTGTAGGTGAAGAATAGAGTCGTGCAAGGTGTGCACAAGCTAGGTGAGGTCTTGGATTGTTTTTAAAAACCAAGAGGAATATTGAAGGATTGTTGTTGCAAGGAGTACATAGAGTCGAAGATTCAAATAACCAGAGGTTATTTGAAATTGCTTCAAGGAGTGTGGGCAGGAACCCTTTTAGAAGCCTTGAATTTGCAAGCGAGAGCTTAGAAGGGATAGAAACTTTGAAGTTTTCAAAGGGAGACGGAGGTCTAAATCATCTCACATTAGTCAAGTCTAGGAGGAAGGATGCCAAGTCACTTGGCTAGGAGTTCTTGAGAAGTTAAATCGGACGGTGGAATCACTTCAAGGAGAAGTACCGATTTACTTTGGGTCATTGGATCTCGCAGACTAGCGAGAAGGTTAAGGATGAGAGCCTTTTTAGCATTCAGAAAGCTCAGGAGGAGTAGTGGTCGTTGGATTGAAATCAACAGGAGGCGTTGATTTTGTCCTTGAACTTCGTCGTTTCGGAGTTCGGGCATTAGAGAAGGTTGTGACTCGGAGTCGAGAATCACGAACTCCCGATTCGTGAGGTCCCGATAGAACCAGGACTATCAGATCATGGGAGATTAGAGTCATTGATTCATGGAGAGAATATATCGTTATTTCAGTTATCGGCAGGAGGGAGTCGTTGCATAGCAGCTCATCGATATGTGAAGTCTCAGGTGTCAAAAGAGACTGGGCCCCAAGTTCCAGTCAGAGGTCGCATCAGAGAAAATCCAAGCGAGGAGTCAGAGACCTGTTAACCCTTTCAGGTTTCAGAGATTGAAGAGTCAGGGTGACTCACACCAGGATTCGCGAGGTCACGAAGTCCGAAATACTTTTTCGGCAAAGGTCGTGATCATAGTTGTTGGTCACGTGGGTGAGAGTTAGCGCATTATGTTTGTTCATGTGGGCATAATGCCTAAGGACCTGTAGATACACACTTGTGTGTATGTGTGCAGGATTTCTTGTGGGGAAATCAAAGAGTCAATCCAACTCAGGTAAAGATTTAGAACAATCCTAAGACCAGGAGGTCGTGCAGAATCTATTGAGGTAAGGGTGCTACGTCATAAACTCAGGGGTCCATATTTCCCAATTGAAAAAAATATTGTTGATGTTTTCCCCCTTGACATGGTTGTTTTTATGTTTGTGGATTGATCACAAGGACACATTCTCATTGAATCAATCGTTGATGGAAGTTTTGTACATGGGCTTCTGATATCTCCCTAGTTTGGTCCATCTGACTTAAAGAGTTGAGGCATTTGTTATCCATCTCTGGAGAACGCCTTTTAACACTATCTTCTTCCATGTTACTACTAAAATAAGACAATGATTCCTCTAGAAGACTTGTTTAGGTCAAGACAAGAAACCACAATATGCATCACACCAAAAGACTCCTCCCTTGTAATTTAACATTGATCTCATCTTCAGCAGCTTTACTACTATTTCCCTCAACGGATTTTTCTTTTGGAAAAGAGATCAGATTTGGCATAGACTCTCTCAGGTATCAATTTCATCTCTCTGAAACAAAGGTACATCATGTAATTTGTCAATATCAACAATTCAATAGTTGAGATATTTGTAACTCTTTCCTTAGTGGAGCTATGAAACATATACTATGTTTTCTTTTCAGAGTAAAACTCCATTTCTTTTATGCCCTTCAGCTTAAACTTGTTGTTGATGATCACCATTAAAGTATATCTTGGCTTATTCCATGATTTGTCAAAAAATCTTCCTGAAGCTATTCTTACTCAATCATTGTTCTTATCTTCATAGAATTTAAATGTAAACCATGGAATTATTCCTATGTTAATGGGTAGCCCTTGTACTTGTTTTTGGATAGTTACAATTTTCCTTGAACACGAAACATATACTGCCAAGAATTTTCTTCCTTGAATATCTGAGATTGGATGATGCACACTGGGAGACATTGTTTTCTTGTAGATAGATCAAATTTTCAATCAGTGAAGGTCTTCTTGAACTTGATATCGTGTTCTTGTATTAGAACTCTCTTCAGTTCATTTTAAATCCCAACATTAAGGAAATTAAGAATTTGGTTGCTATGTACCAACCATAGGGATTCACACTCTGTTATGTTCACTTCTTATTGAACTAGCACCATAATTGTCGATCTGTGGAATCATGGATTACATTCCATAGTTACAGCATTGATTGGAATTATCACTAAAAGGACAAATTGTTTGGTCTATTGATTCATATACTACATCCAATGTCTTCAGTTTATGTGTTGGATTTCATTTCCTAAATCCCCAAGAATTGAATCAATTGGGCACTTAAAATTGTCATTTATTGAATAGTTGGTGAGTTTAACCCCCTCCATTGAATACGCAGATATGTATGCTCATATGTGTGGAAGCAGCAAACAGTGTTAGAGTTTTTTTTACTGTTGAATTCCAGCACTAAATCAATTTAAGAGTATGGTTGGCTTCTAATCATAGCAATTGTCCCCATTGCCTACATTATTGGTTGGTTCCCATTATACCATTCACTATATGTTAATTCACTGGTAGTTATTGAGATGTAAACCTTTATATTTAACCTCGTCCATTCACCTATGTACAAAACGTGGTGAACTTCCCTTAGTTCAAAAGGTGGTGAGAAACCTACGGCAACCCCTATGGATGTGTGTGTGATAAAATGGCACTTATAGCCATCGTCTGTTCTATCAAATAGTTGTTTCAGATCTCCTACAATTATGAATCTAGGCAGAAGTGAGAAGTTCTTGTAGATTAGTAGAACATTTGTAAACATATTAGTTGAAGTAAATGGAGTTTGGACTTTGTTCGCATAATGAAAATTCTATGTGGGCACCTTCAATGAGCAGTGCAAATAGACCAATGAAGTCTTCAACCAAAGCAGGAAACAAATCCTTCATTCCAGGAAATAGCAAGTGAACCAAATTCAAACCCCAAATCTAAACAGAGGTTGCAGAGAAGCATTGTTTATTTCCATAGAGTATCCATATTGATGAGATAGATGGGCCATAGGCCTACCATTTATGTATCACATATTTCAATAGTAAATACTTGGAAAAGTATCGTGTCTTGGACAATCCTAAATCAAGTGTTATTAATGCAACAGAAATTAATACTGATGACAACACTTTCTGATGTAGTGTTTGATGTATTTTGAATGTTGAAGGATGATGTCCATTGATCATCTTTGTTCTATTGCAGGGAATTTCAATTCAATATGGGCATGTGCTTCTTGTGGTAAAGAGTATTGGACTGCTTTCCCCAATGCACTGACCATGATAAGTCACCATTATCTCCACATTTGGCCACTAAGGCTACCAACCCATCATTTTTTCCTGGACAAAAGAGCGTGGGATCTTTTTCAACTATAAACCATATGCAACTAAAGATAAGACTACAATTTTATTTATAACATTTGAGTCATAGTCATAAAACTCATATAACCATTAGCCTAGTGGGTTAGCTCAACCAGTTAAAATGAATTGTTTCAAGGGGGAGTTCATTATGAGGTCTCCCTTTATAGTATCACCGAGGTTCAAGTTAGAATAGGTCACGTTGGGTTACCAACTGCTATTGTGGTTGGGGGGTTCATCCACCCTCCATCTGAATATGTTTTTCCTTGGAGAAAAAAAACTCACATAACCATTCATCCTACTTGGTATAATTACCAAAAGGCTATGGAGTCCCAACAAGTTATAGAAAAGTACATTGTTGTATAAAAGTCTGAAATCTATTGGTATTATGTCACCCATAACACCCATAAATACTCTATCTATGTAGGTGGACAAAACCTCTATGCGCAACCAAAAATGCTAAGAATAAGAAATAAACAATAAAAGTAGAATGTAGTAGTAATATCTACAAAAGCATAATCCTAGAGGAGGAATGTATAGTGGGATTAAAATACCATTGGCTACTCAAAAAAGTAAAAATAAAGGTCCAAGAGGGAAACGAAAAAAGTTGAACCTGGATTGATAGAGTTTACATGGATACTAGGTTAGCATTCTCCTACAGCTGGGTGCAGCCAGCATACATAGTAGATCCTTGATGGCACAGCAGATTCGTCTTCTTAGTTTCGTGTACGTAGCAGAGAGAGAGCATAGTGATGGTGCAACACTAGTCTTCTTTGGGAAGTGTGTTGCAGTGATAGACAGTGAGAAAGTGAGGATGCATGTATGCACTAGTCTCATACTTTTCCTAGATTTAGAAATGTTGTTTAGATTTAGCATTCCAGTTAGCTAGAGTTTCCTTTATCAGTTGTAGCATGCATTTACTCAGTAATATCTTTAAAGAAGGGTGTGGATACATATGAAAGATAGAGAATGACATGAGACTTTATTATCTGCATAGATCTATAGGAGGCACCAACAGGTTTGAATGTTGTTGTTTATCTCCAGTAGGAAGCAAATTATCCCTGGAAAATATTTCTATGTAAGGGGGCACACTAGTTGAGATGATTTGGGTTATGTTTGACTATGTCAGTTAGGGGAACTTCATGCATGTGCCTGGATACATTGCATTTCCCTATCTTACCAAGCTATAAAGAAGATGAAAGATGCACCAATATATTAGTTGGAGAGTTTTAGTTTTGAGCTTATGCATTGTAATTTTCTTCTTTGCAGTTTGAAATATGATAGAGATGTAGTTTTAAGTGGTTCTGTTTAGAGTGTTTCGAATATTCATAATTTCCAGTAGTACATGTTTGTAGATTATTGTAGCTCAGATTTGTAGTTTTGATGAAATTTTTCAAGTTTTAAGCTACCTAGGTTAAGGGTTATTTTTCTGAGTGCAGAATATGCATACCATGGTTTGAAATTTAACATGGTATTAGAGTACATTCATTGAAATCCTCCAAATCAATGTATGGAATGCACTTCTGCCTATGAGAGGGATTTGCGAAGGATTTAAATGTGTGTAATGCATGAACCTTACTGATTGAAGTAGATCTAGACCTATGATAGGTTGTTGGGTGAGATGCCTAGGATTTTACAATGATTAGAAGGTTGTTATTGGCCTGAAAATTTGAGATAGGCAATCTACACTTGGGATAACTTGTGATTTGATTTCTTTTGTTTTTGGTATATTTGTTCAAGTGTGCATTTAGGGGTTGCAACAATGGCCAGTTTTGGTCTCCAAGAGCATCACATGTTGGAGGGCGCTTCCAACTTGGTAAAGTGGAAATGCACACTGTAGATTCTAATGCCCTTGTAATGTTGTAACAGAGTGTCAATCTATCTAATGCCCTTGTAATGTTGTAACAAAGTGTCAATCTGTCTTGTAAAATTATTCTCAAGAACAAACTCACCGGTGCTCGCATGAGAAATATTGATATTGTACTGAGCTATCTAATGAAGATCACAAAGTTGAGAGATCAACTCACTATCATTGGAGAAGATTTTGATGAGAGTGAGATAGTTCAGATCACTCTTAATGGCTTTGGTCCATCATGGAATTACTTTATTAAATGTATTTGTACTCAAAAGTTACCCACTTTTGAGAAACTATGGGATGATTTGTTAGTGACAAGGTAAGATAATTTTATTGATGTCCAACGAATGACCACAAAATTTTGTCAATGGGACTATTGAGTACAATAGTGTTAATACAAAGTGAGAGGACAAAAATGGCTCCTAAACAAAGTAAGATGCTGAAAGTAAAGAAAAGTATTGATCTAAGACAAGACAAGATACAAAGACTTATACCACTAACGAAAATCTGATCGAGGAGGCAAGAAGAAAGAAAACAATATAGAGGATAGAAATAGCATGAACATAGCAAGGGCCACCATGGCTAGCTCCTTGAACATCCAAAACCAAATGGAGGAAACTTTGGATAGAAACCTATATGGAAGAGGAGTTGGAAGAGAATTTGGTCTACATATTGTGTTGCTTCCTAGAAGAGGTTATCTGTCATCATAGCCTAGGTGACCTCGTCTGCCCACTGGTGTGGGAGATGGAACAACATAATCATTGGAGTCTCTAGGATGCAGAAATGGGCCTCACTGATCTAGAAGATGAAGTAACTCTACTATCAATTTGTCTCTTGGTGCCCCTAGCATAAGGAACCACCTCAAAGAAGGAAGTGATCATCTGGGTGGAAATTGGTCTGGTAGAGGGCCCAATATTCTAAGAATAGAATCTAAGGGCCTCCTACATGTATAGTGCTAGGAATCTCTAGTCCAAGTATTGAAAGAAACATGAGAGCGTTTGTAACTCCTTGAACGGAAAATGGAAGTGTTCTTGGATCTCACAATAAATGGGACAATGCAATATGAAGTACTCCTCGGTCTTGACCTCTCAGACATGGAACAACTCACAAATCCTATTCACCCAATCAAGTTTGTGCTTTGCCTCCACTCTAATTCTATGTTAACCCACATTTAACTATCCAAGGGAATGCAAAGAGCATGCATTAAGTGATGGCGAGTATACAAGGACCAAACAATGGAAGTTCCTCTCGACTCCATAAAATTCTCTACATAACAGGCCATCTTCAGACATAACTCGCTCGAGGGGTCTATCTAATTGACTTAAATATATTGTATGTATATATCATCTCAGGTGATCCTATTTATTTCATGCCTCGTAGGTAAGGGATGGCCAGGTGCATTAAGGGATGGTAAGGGTCGGCCTCAAATCGAGCATGGGAAGATTATGCCTATGTGGATGCAAGGGGAAATTCTACATCAAACCTCCTCCAGTTTCTCAAGTTTCATCTCTAATTGTCCACAATCGGTTCGACAAAAAGATGACTAAAACATGACTTTGCACAATCAGAAAAATAGGTTGTGAATATGTGAATGTATCTCCCATGTTGTAATACCTGTGTAAAATCTCAAGTAGGTTATTGTACTTTGGCATCTAAGGAACACAAACATCCTCCATTTTCTCAAGTTTCATCTCTGAATGGCCACAATCAGTTCGGCAAAAAGATGAATAAACAGGACATTTATGACACATCCCACTAAGTGATGGCAATGACCAGAACATGAAAATTTTTTAAAGGAGCAGTAATAGACCTAGACACACTTGCCAGTGACCAAATTTTTATTTTGAAAACCTAATGACTTCTAAAGCACTTCATTGTGTGGAGTTTTGCTAAGTTATGTTATAACTGTGCTAACTGAAAGTAATTTTGTCATCCCAAATGTGAGTGTGCCTATGATTGTACATGCACACTGGGTAAACAATAGTTTAGTTCACATTTTTTTCTTTCCCATAATTTTGCAGGTGAAAGACTGTGGACATATCAATCCTTATGTCTAACATGCTCTAGAGTGATTGTTGGCCCTTGGTTATGAATTAAGAAAGAAAGTGAAGAAAAAGGAAGAGAAAAGACAAAGTCCGAGCTATGTGGAAGACACATTGACTGATATTGGGTCGAAGTGGCCAAAGGAGCAAAAAAGAATATCAACCCTGTAGATGGGTGCGCAAGGAGGGGATAGAAGAGGAGAAAGAGAGAGAGAGATATGCAAGCTAAGAGCGTAGATAGAACTGCATGTTTTATATAATATCAAGAAACACAGTTATGTGGACATATCCCTAGGGAGAGGGTGAACCACGTATATTTTGTGTCTTTGTGGTTGATGTTGTGTTATTTTGTCTTCTTTTATTCTGTTATTGCATTATTATGTTAGATCTAGAATATAATTGTGTGAAGTAGGTTTATGCCTTATAAGAATAACTAGGTTGTTGTGTATTGTTTCCTTGTATCCACTTGCATTTCCTCTGGTTGTAGACACCTGTGTCCTACAATTCCCTATAGCTACTTCAGGTGAGACTGCATCTACTTTGCAGGTGTTGCCAAAAGTGTCAATAGTTAGGGCTTGTTGGTGCGTTATTAGAGTTGAACCCTGGGTTTGACCATGTGCCAAAAAATGGTTCCATTTCCGGGACCAGGATCTTCTTGAGGGAATGTCAAGGTGGCTTCCATCGCAGACATAGATTAAGAAGTGGATAGAAGAACAAGAAAAGGACCTCGCTGAAGCCCATAAGAAGAACCCTAAGATCAATACAGAAGACTGGTTGGGAAGGTATATCTTCATCGATATACACGAGATTTTCTTTGGAGGAATTCATCAGGAGCTATACGAGTGGTTAGACAGATTAGCAGATACCTAACTTGAGATCAGATCTAGACCACCTGTGATTTGGACATCAGCGTTGATCAAGAAGGTCAAGAGAATTGATAACTCCATGTCAAGATTAGTAGCTCACTAGTTCGATAGTACTATTGGAGGGTACATCACTGAGTTTTTTGTTGACGGAGTAGAGTCATACAGCCAAGCAGGAGATACTTCTTTAAGGGACCGAGAGGAAAAATTTTACACTTCTTAAAGTTGAAGATCAAGATGTTATTCCATGAGAAGAATATATTGAAGATACAATAAGTGGTAAGATCGAAAATCTAATGTTCAAAAACTCAGATAACGATAGTGACACAGAGGTTGGAAAAACGTGCAGTGGGAGGACCTTCATAGAGATTCCTCTGATGAACTTGTTTGAACAAAGCCATGAAACATTGGTGCAGGACAAAGGGTTCTACATTGGAGAAGAATAAGAGTTAGTAAACAAGGAACATTCAGAGTCTGCTAGGGCAAAGGAAGGGAATACTGAAGAACCTCACCGAGAAGAATCAGAAACTTCAGGAACTGCGTAGACTATTGAAGTAAGTACTATTACTCCTCCTGTTGTTTTGGAAACATTAAGTAACCAGAGTAGTCAGAGTTATCAAAGCACTCAAAGCACTGTTACCAGCAGTTCAGTACATAATCAGTCTAGAAACCTAGGAATATCTATGGCAGATGAGATGAGGTTACCTAACTTTAGGGGAGATGGATATGAAGATCCTAATCAGCATTAGTTTTTATGAAAATCTGTGTGGAGTATTAATAATGTCACTGATGAAGTTGTTAAGAGGGCTCAGTTTAGTACTACCCTAAGAGACCGCACACTGAGCTGGTACATGAAATTTGTCCAAGGAGTTACACAGCCTAAATCATTGAATGTCATTAAGAATGCATTGATTTATGAATTCAAGAAACCCAAGTCAGATTCACGATGCATTACAGAGCTGAAATAAATCAAGCAGAGAGGAGCTGAATCAGTGTGGGAGTTTGATCAGAGGTTTAAGACCTTCACAGACCATTTGATTTTTCAAATTCCATATGAACAAAATAAAGAATGGTTCATTGTTTCCCTCTTACCACACATCAGAGTCCCTCTGATGCAACAAAAGATCGCTTCATAATATGAGGCACTAAATGTCACCATGAAGTTAGAATTATCCCCTATGGGAGAATCTAGCTCAGGTATGAGTCAAATCTTGAGTCAGCTAACTAGCTTATCTCTGCAGGTCAAAGATATGAATAAAGAAAAGGGAAAAGATAAAAGAGAAGATATCGGGTGTATCAGATGCAAATCAGAGGGCCACGATAAGGAGCACTGTCCCCTATTTCATGAGTACTTGGCCTCTGGAGCTTCGAGCCCTTTGAAGCAGATTACCCTACCTTGGTGCAAGGTATGTAGAAATAGACATTGCCCTGGTGAATGCTATTACCTGCAAAAATATGTCCAGACACCTACAAATATTTACTACACATTCTGTAAATCTATGGGGCATGATGAGAAGGACTGTAGGTATTATGACCTATTGCATGAAATATCAAGAGACGCATATAGGATTCAAGGAGAAGTATAAAAGGAATGAAATACTATGCAGTTTAACTCCCCAAGAAGAGGAAACTTCAACCCTCACAGTGGATTCATAGAAAGAGGAAGAGAAGAAGGCATGGGTCAAGGTCAAGGTTAGATCATTTATCATAACTGTGCACATCCATGACACTTGGCAAGGGACTGTCAGAACCCTTGTACCACTTGTAGCTACTGCAACTCATTTGAACATGTTATTGAAGATGGTCTTGTGTTGCTATCCAAACTTCAGGAAAGACGAGGAGGGAAACGGAAAGTACAACTAATCTTAGAAGAACCTCATGTAGAGGATCCCAGAGTCTTTGTAATCACTAGAGGAGGCTCTGTTGCAGGATAAGACAGAGTGACCCCGAGAAAGACTACAGAAGGATCAAGGGTCAGAAAAGATGTAGAAAAGGCACAAGTGTTTGATGCAAGGAAAGAAAAGAAAACATTTGAGGAGGCAAAAAAAGAATTCAGAAGAGATCGAGCTTCTTCATCAAATATACAGCCATAAGTGAGAGAATGTGGAATGCCTCTGGAATTCGATCAATTTGCTTCACCTGGAGAAGGAAAAGAGGTAAGCAAGCTCATGGAATTCTCATGTACTTTCATTAATTTGATTAAGGATGAAAGGGTTGTACAAGAACTACAAAATTTGATAAGACAGTATGAGATAGGTAGGATAGATCCCCTGCTAAATAGAGCAGTACATCAAGTATCCAAAAAGAGAAGGACAAATAAGGAACTACACCTTAATGCTCAGATCATATATTATGATATAGATTATGTGGTCCTCGACTTAGGGTCAGAAGTCAATGTTATGACGAAGCAGACCTGGGCACTCCTGGGAAAACCTAAGTTGATTTATTCCCCTATCAGGCTCAGGATGGCTAATCAGTAGGCAGTAAGCCCCTTTGGGAGACTGGAGCATGTCATGTGGACATTGACAGGGTAAGGATGTTTGCGGACTTCGAGGTGATTGAGATAGTTGACGATAGTTGTCCTTATCTTGCATTGTTAGGAATTGATTGGGATTTCAATAATTCTACGGTGGTTGACTTAAAGGAAAGAAGAATGACATTTGAATGTGATGTCTTTAGGGTCATTGCACCTCTTGATCCTGATGAAGGTCGTCGATATACAGAACCCATTAGAGAAGAAGATCATGCTTATGAACTAGAGAATATATATAAATTGACAGCAAGACAACAGGATTACATTAATCCTATAGCAGATGGGAATTTAAGCTGGTGAAGTAACAGCGCATGCTCATCAGATTCAAAAGAAGCACTAGAGAATTGGCAGAACAAAATGTATGAAGTTTCTTTGTGGAGATGTGCTAGATTGACAAGGGAAGTTCGTTGGATTGGAATAGAAGTAAGTAATTTTCCCACCTTTGACGGTTTAAATCATTTAGAAGCTTTCTTATCAGAATTTGAAGAATTTGTACCAGTACAACAAAGGTTGTTGGCACTGGATGAAGATTTGAAAGAAACTCCAGCAAGATGGTGGGGAACACATAAAAATAACATCATGGAGTGGGTGCAATGTCTCACTTTGATGACAGTGCACTTTTCAGAACAAATAGAAGGATGCAAAGTTAGATACACAGGTCAAAGTTGACTGAAGGAACATGTGCGAAGTTGTGAGGAGGCCTGGAGAAACGTTCCTCAAGAGCAGTGGATGCATAAATTTATTAACACTTTGGATACAACACCTATCAATTGGTATCTTCAAGCAGAGTTGTGCCTCGCCACTTCAGATTGGCATGGTATAACTCAGAATTTTGTAGCTACATTTTTATTCGAAATTCAGTACCCTATGATGGATCAAGCTTTACAGGTTGTCAGACAGAAAGTCTTTGAGGAGGCACCTAGCCTCCCTATTGAGCAAGAAGAGGATGAATGGATTGTACCTCTTCAAAATTTGCAAGTTTGTTACAATATCAATGTTGATGAAGACGATGATCTTAGGAATGTGAACATCGCAGAAACAAAAGGACGGAGAGACATAGCAGGACCAGGATTCGAACTACCTTTTATTGGACAGCCAATCAAAATCAATAAAGTTAACATTGGAACAGAGAAAGCGCATAATCTCGCAAATGTTGGATATTATTGGGATGATGCCACTATTGAAAATATCCCAGAATTACTGCATGAATACCAGGACTTGTTTCCAACCAAGTTCACTAATATGAAGGGAATTAAAGGGCCCATGGGAGAAATGAAGATCCCCTTGAAACTAGATGCAAAGCCAGTCAAGCAGAGGCCCTACATATTGAATCCCAAATATAAGGAGAAATTCAAGATTGAGTTAGACAGAATGTTGGAAGCAGGAATCATAGAACCTGTTGAAGAGTCAGAATGGATTAGCCCTATGGTGGTTCAAGATAAGAAAACAGGAGAGATCAGAATCTATGTAGACTTGAGGAAACTGAATGATGCATGTCTACATGATCCATTCCCTACACCATTTACAGATGAAGTGTTAGATAATGTGGGAGGACAAGAAGTTTACTTCTTCACCGATGGATTTTCAGGTTATCACCAGATCAATATTGCCAAGGAAGATCACCATAAGACCGCATTTACAATAGAATGGGGATCTTACCAGTACACAGTGATGCCTTTCGGCTCGAAGAATGCACCAGCCATCTTTTCTAGGGTGGTGTTCGAAGTATTCAAGGAGTTTTTACATAAATTTATGGAATCATATTTTGATGATTGGATTGTGTTTATCTTATTGCAAAATCATATTGAATGTTTAAGACTAATGTTGGATAAGTGCAAGCAATGTCAGATTTCCCTGAACCTGAAGAAGTGCATCTTCTTTTCACCCTTTGGAGTGTTGCCAGGACATATTGTGTGTAAACAGGGGTTGCTAGTAGATCCATCTAAGATTTCCATTATTGTCTATCTACCCCCTCCTACTTCAGTTAGACAGTTGCGCACTGCGCTGGGACATACCGGATACTATAGAAATTTCATTAAGGGCTATGCACAGATTAAAGCACCCATGGAGAATCTTTTGAATAAATATTGTCAGTTTCAATGGATAGAAGAATGGAAGCAGAGCTTCGAGACACTGAAACAGAAAATGGTTACTACGCCTATTATGGTTTTCCCAAATTGGAGTAAGGAAATTCATGTGCATGTCGATGCATCCTCTATTTCATTGGGAGCATTGCTAGCACAACCAAGAGTAGGAGATATTGACCATCCATTAGCCTTTTCTAGCAGAAATCTCTCAACAGCTAAGATAAATTACACTACCACTGAGAGAGAAGGTTTAGCCATGGTGTACACGTTCTAGAAATTTCATCACTATTTGTTGGGAGGACACTTTAAGATGTTCACTGATCACTCTACATTGAAATATTTAGTCAACAAGCCAGTGTTGGGGGGGAGAATCTGCAGATGGATTATGTTATTCCAGGAATATGATTTTGAGATTGTGGTTAACCCAAGAAGAATGAACAAGGGACCTGATCACTTGTCTAGTTAGAACATGGAGAGAAACCTACTAGTTTGGAGGATACACTACCAGATGCACAGTTTCTCACCATCAGAATGATTGATGATTACTTCACTGAGATAGTCCATTTCTTGTCTACAGGGATGGCACCTAGTGAATATACATTCATTCAGAAGAAGCAATTGGTAGTTCGTACTGCAGATTTTTCACTTATAGAGGGACAACTATATAAGATGTGACTAGATGAGATCCTGAGGATATGTGTTATGGAGGCAGAAAGACCATTGATTCTGGCAGAAGCACATGAAGGCATAGTAGGAGGACACTACGCAGGAAAGGCAACAACGTAGAAGGTACTTAGAGCTCGCCTCTGGTGGCCTACTTTACACAAGGATGCAAAGGATTACTAAAAAGCCTGTGATGTATGCCAACGGGTTGGGAAACCTTCCAGAAGAGATGAAATGCCTTTAGAATGGCATCTAACCTTACAGACATTTGAGAAATGGGCCATTGACTTTGTGGGACCTATCAACCCACCAGGAAATCGCATAGGAGATAGATACATCATCACTATGATAGAATATTTGACCAGATGGGCAGAAGCAAGAGCAGTTAATGACTGTAGTGCAAATACAACTGCGCAATTCATATTTGATGATATCATAACCAGGTTTGGATGCTCGAAGATCCCCATGAGTGATCAAGGAACACATTTTATTAATAAGACTATTGAATCCTTGACTCAGGAATTTGTAGTTCACCATCAGAAGAGCACTCCATACCACCCACAAGTGAATGGTACGGTCCAAGCCTTCAACAAGATATTGGAGATCGCATTGACGAAGATTTGCAGTGTGAATAGGGATGATTGGGATTTGAGAGTACCAGCAGTGTTATGAGCCTATATAACTACTTGCAAGAAGATGACAATGCAGACTCCCTTTACATTGGTCTATGGTCTTGAAGAAGTTGCACCTATGGAATATTTGGTTCCTAGTCTGAGAATTGCAGCGTTTACAGATATGGATGACACTGGCGCTATTCAAGAGAGGCTCGTGCAGTTGGTCAAAATGGAGGAAGACATGTTTATTACAGGATTCCATCATCAGTTATAGAAGGAATGAGAGAAGGCCTACCATGACAGACACATCAAGAAGAAATCCTTTAAGAAAAGAGATCTAGTATTGGTATATGACAGCAAGTTCATAAAGCATCTAGGGAAGTTCATGACACATTGGCTTGGGCCATATGAGGTTGCCTAGGTTACAGAAGGAGGAGTTGCGCAATTGAAGACTTTGAATGGAGAATTGAAGGAAGGTTTGGTAAATGGGAGTCGGTTGAAATTGTACTATGACAACCAGCTACCTCGCATCTCTTAGTAAACGCAGAAGAAGAAGGGTCTAGGTACCAAGTGCAATTGAAACTAGGTACCAGACACAGAAAATACATATTGCACATAGTGGGGAAGGATAGAGAAGAAAGAATAGGTTGCTCCATGCAGTCTGAAGTCAAAGAGAAATAGAAGGTTCAGACTTGAAGTGCCTCGAGACAAGTCACAGGTGAGTGTTGGGGGCTTGTTGGCACTTGGCTATGAATTAAGAAAGAAAGCGAAGAAAAAGGAAGAGAAAAGACAAAGTCTGAGCTACGCGGAAGACACATTGACTAATATTGGGTCAAAGTGGACAAAGGAGCAGAAAAGAAGGAGCGAAGTAAGGGAAAATGAGTCGTTGGACGAGAAGCTCGAGGAAGATAGGTCAGCAAGGAAGATGGATCATGGAAAACTCATAAAGTGGCAAAAAGCCACCAATGGATGCTTTGGAGCACCTCACAAGAAAGAAGGAAAGACAGGCTGGCGAAGCCCGAAAAACATGGGTCAAGTTGACCTAGGGTTTTAGACACCTAGGGTTTTGGTACTTAGGGTTTTGACACCCAGGTTTCAGCCTAAGGTTGTCGGTGAGTTATTGTAATGTATAAATAAATGTCTAGAGGACCTAGGATGGGTTGGTGCTAAGTTGGTCGAGAGTTCATTATTATTGTGTGAGTGAGTGATTATTTATGTGCGAGAGAGAAGTGTTGTGTGTGAGAGCCTTCTGGTATTGTAAGATCTTCAGCTGGGTGCGAAGATCAACCCTACAGTTGGGTGCGCAGGGAGGGGAGAGAAGAGGAGAAAGAGAGAGAGATATGCAATCTAAGAGTGTAGATAGAACTGTATGTTTTATATAATATCAAGAAACACAGTTATGTGGACGTAGCCCTAGGGAGAGGGTGAACCACGTATATTTTGTGTCTTTGTGGTTGATTTTGTGTTTTTTTGTCTTCTGTTATTCTGTTATTGCATTATTATGTTAGATATGGAATATAATTGTGCGAAGTATATTTATGCCTGATAAGAATAACTAGGTTGTTTTGTATTGTTGCCTTGGATCCACTAGCATTTCCTCTGGTTGTAGACACCTATTTCCTACAACCTCCTATAGCTACTTCGGGTGAGACTACATCTTCTTCACATGTGTTTTCGAAAGGGCCAGTAGTTAGGGCTTGTTGGTGCATTGTTAGAGCTAAACCCTGGGTCTGCCCCTCTGCCAACAGTGATTTCCAAAAATTGTTGATGAACTTAGGTTCATGGTATGACACAATGTATGTTGGTGCTCCAAATTTGACCCATATGTGTGCAAAAAAAACTATGTTATGTCTTTTGTAAAGTCAATTTTCTTGCAAGGTGAAATTACTACCATCTTCGAGAACCTATCAATGAAAATAGACATTGCATCATGGTTTTTCATGTTGTTGGTAGGCCTATTACAAAATTCAAAAAGATAGACTCTTGTGGTTACTTGGGATTAAATAGAGATGTGTGTTAGGATCCTATAAGCTATAGGAAGTCTGAATATGTATTTTCCTCTTGGATTGCTTGTTTTCCTTAGAGTTAATAAGGTCCTAGACCAAATTTTCAAACAAATTTCCAAATACAATTTGATCATTGTTTAGCATGTTTAATCCAGTACTAATCCGTCCACGTGTTCACGATCATCATCATCTAGGTCATGGATTAGAATTCATTTTTTGAATATATCATTATAAGGTCAGTCATGAAAAATTAAAGTGAGTCATATTCATCACTTGGGTCACTACCATGGGAATTATCACCTTAAGGACAATTTGAGATAAAGGTAAGGTGATTTTACACATAAGAAAATCATGTTGCAGTCACATCACATAATATCACTCTATTACTCAAAGGAAAAACGACTTTTCAAATCTATTAAAAGGCCATCCTGGTATATTAAATCCTCATTTCAGTGTTCTTAAACTTCTCTTCACCATCAAGGTCCATCTCAACCATTAGAACACTGAATATTTCCATCAAAACACTTATTTGCAGGCCAGGCTACGTTTCTGGCAGCCCACGCTACGTTTCTGGCATCCCTCGTTGTGTGTCTGGCAGAAGTGTTGCGCTTTTGAAAAGGAAGAAAAGTAAATTGTTGCAGAGGTTTTCTTCACCAGGTCACAGGTCCATCTCGTCATTCAAAAGTAATTGGGCCACATTCACGCCACCTGTACCCTTCTTTTCTTCATTTTCTTCATACAACTCAGTAAAAAAACATCTCCTAGGGTTTTGCTACGTCTTAATATTTCAGTCATATTTTTCCATTTTCTATTGTACAAACCTGCATCCTATTCTTAAACTCCCTCAACTACACTCCCTAACACCAATCCCTACTCTCCACAATTTCCCCAAGAGTTTAGACAACATTTAACCACTATTTTCCCTCCATCTACCACACTGCTTCCATTTTCCCTTTCCCACTAAAAATTAGGATTTTCACATCATGGAAAATGGAAGCAGTGATACTCAAAAAAGGAGGTACAATAAGGGTGGGAAAGTTTCTAGGTATGAGCCAACACAGATCAGAGAAATCATGGCCTCACCTTTCATTAAGAAATTATTTGAAGATGCAGGTCGCCTAGGGTTTTGTGAAAGAATTCAAGAGGTGGGTTGCCATGCTAAATTGACCAGCCTCTTTGCTACCAATTTCAAGAAGGATAAGAACACAATTGCAAGGGTAGACTTCACTATTTCCACATATTCCATTGCCACAGCTACAGGTATTCCCAATCATGGAGAAATATGGTTTAAAGGAATGGATTTGGACATTGAAAATTACAAGGTTTTCCTAAAACCACACTATAAAGATACTCCAACTCATATTTTTCCTTTCAAATAGTTGTTAGATAGATATGCCACGTTGATGAAGATGATCATGAAATACTTTACTTGTGAAGGGAGATTTTCAAGACTATACCTGTATCACATAAGGTTGTTGATGCATTTCACTGCCATCAAGCCACTTAACTTGCCTCATTAATTATTTAGAAGTCTGGTCAAAATGATAGAAAAGGTACAAAGAAAAGGGAAATATCACAAAAACAAATTTGTTTCATCATGGTTTGGTAAAGGTCATGGTCATCCAAAAAAATTCAGAAATCAACATGCCTTTGGAGGATTTCATCCGGTCATTTTATCTTATGCCTGCTACTAGTCAACCCAACAATCAAAACACTTCATTAGCACCACCAAGGCCACAGGAGGTTGGATCATCCAACAAGTTGTCAACTAGAAAGACACATGTGGCGGATATTACACAGACTTACTAGAAAGGGAAAAAATTGGTTTTTTTCTTAAGAGCACCAAGAAGATGTCTACACCCAGAATGTTGACTAGGGCACAAACTAGGAAAATGCCTGAGGATAATACGATGGAAAAAGTTCAGGGAGAATTGGAGCAGTCACCTAGGCATGCAGATGACTCCCCATAGCATAATTTTGAGGAGAAGATGCCTCATGAGCAAGAGATGTTTGACCATGTAGAGAAATCAAATGAAGAAATTATCAAAGAGCAACAAGCACAAATACAAGAGCTAAAGGATGATCTTGCAAAGGAAAATCACATGGTGTCATTAATAAAACAAGAGAACAAACTTTTGAAGTTGAATGCAATGTATCAAAATACCTCACTATGTCATCCATCATCCAACAATGCAAAATACAAAGTTAAAACATTGATTGGTCTAGAAGAGCAGGTGGAAGGCAAGGAGCCAGTAAAGAAAAACCATGTTCACTCTATAGGTGATGAGTTTGAGAAGAACAAGGAGTATAGGCTTGGGAGAGTAAACAAATACTTGGATAAGATATTGAAGAGGGCCAACAGAGACACCAAGCTACAGAGAAACATGGCGATACATTATTTCACCGGGAACTTGATTTGCAAAATTAGGCTCAAAAACATGAAAAAGAGGTTAAGGAAAGCCCTAAAGAAGTGAAAGAGGAGATATAGCCTTGATCTCTTGGATGATTCATCATTGATTGTGTAAAACCATCACACAAGGATTCCCATAAACAAATTACAAGGAATTTTAACAATTTTGGTAAATTTTTGAAATTTTTGGTATTTTGACAGTTTTGATGTACAAAAGCACAGCGTGGCCATGTTGTGCTTTCTCTCAGAGGATCCAAATGATGAAAATTTTGCATGCTTTGATAGGTATTGATTTTTACTTCACATATATATACTTTTTTGGCAATTTCAGATCACAGTGTCGAAGAAAAATCCAAAAAACATGATAAAAAATAGGTCTCTGCCACTTTTTCAAGACCTTCGTTGTGCTTCTGGGTGTAACTTTGGGAAAACATATTTTTCTCTATAAAAGGTGTCCATTTGATTTTATACCCTCATGTTTCTATTGAGCCTTTCAGAGCTGTATTTGGAGTAGTGGAAGGCTTTCAAAATTCCTCTCCAAGGTTGGCGTTGCGTTTTTTATTGATGTTGCATTTCTGGGAAATATGACATTTTTTTAATTTGCTTGGTCAAAGTTGATTCCCACTGATGTAATTCGACTTATAGTGAATTTATATGATGTAATTAAGTGTCATGGGGTTAAATTAGTTTTTTCCATGTGGATTTGGTGATATTTAATGCTTGTCAAAGTCAAATTGAGTTAGTTGAGCTATTGGCCAGTTTTTTATTGTGCAAGAAACAAAGGCCTTCATGTATTTATCCATGTTTGCATAAGGGTGAGACTAATAGAAGTGTTTCTACAAAACTACGAGAACCCTATGTATCTCAAAGTGACCTCTTTAACTGGGATAAGGTATTCCTAGATTAGATTGTTGCATTTTCCCTTTCCAGTACACACAAATTTACATGGAAATACAAGTTGTTGCGCAGCTAGAAATTTCCACTAGAATTTACATTTTCTTGCATGCACAACATAGTTCTTTTTTGTTTCAGACATCGATTCTTGTTCCATATTTCAATGCAATTCCAAAATACATATCTATCTTACTTATAAACTTCTCAACATGGTTGAGTTGTATGATTCGAGAATATGTGTATTAGTTTTTGATTTATTGCACAAGTAGTGTAATGATATTGCCTTGCAAAATTCAAACTGTACTTCCCTCTTAATTTTGTTCTTACATGGAAAATATCTTCATGATATCTACATTTTTCTCCCATTTGGTTTTTTGGCATTCTACTCTTCTAGCAATATCTAGAGACAGGAAGGTAATTGTTTGCCTCGAAACCTTATTTCCTTATGGACCATATTGATATGCACTTGCTTCTCAATAATTGTAGGTTCACTATATGTCAAATATGTGTTTAAAATTATGCATATTTCCTCCAACGAACATAAATCTATATTAGGGGTCTCAACTTTGCAATGTTGATATTTTGGAGTTTAAAACACAATTCAATTGTAGTGAGTTTGAAGTTAGGAAAAAATGTGAAAAAGAGGCTAAGGAAAGCCATAAAGAAGATAAAGAGGAGAGATAGCATTTATCTCTTGGATTATGCATCATTGATTGTGTAAACCCATCACACAAGGAGTCCCATAAACAAATTGCAAGGAATTTTGACAATTTTGGCAAATTTTTGAAATTTTTGGTATTTTGACAGTTTTGATGTATAGAAGCGCAGCGTGGCCACGTTGTGCTTTCTCTCAAAGGATATAAATGATGAAAAAGTTACATGATTGGATAGGTATTGAGATTTACTTCACATATATATACTCTTTTGGAAATTTCAGATCACAATGTTGAATAAAAATCAAAAAAACACGAAAAGAAACAGGTCTTTGCCACTTTTTCAAGACCTTGGTTGTGCTTCTGGGAGTAACTTTGGGAAAACATATTTTTCTTTTTCAAAAGGTGTCTATTTTATTTTATTGAGGTGTCTAATGACAACTAGATACCCTCAGGTTTCCATTGAGCCTTTCAGAGCTAGATTTGGAGTAGTGTAAGGCTTTCAAAATTCCTCTCCAAGGTTGGCACTATGTTTTTTATTGATGTTGTGTTTCTGGGAAATATGACAGTTTTTAAATTTGCTTGGTCAAAGTTGATTCCCACTGATGTAATTTGACTTATAGTGAATTTATATGATGTAATTAAGTTTCATGGGGTTAAATTAGTTTTTTCCATGTGGATTTGGTGATATTTAATGCTTTTCAAAGTCAAATTGAGTTAGTTGAGCTATTGGCCAGTTTTTTATTGTGCAAGAAACAAAGGCCTTCATGTATTTATCCATGTTTGCATAAGGGTGAGACTAATAGAAGTGTTTCTACAAAAATACGATAACCTTATGTATCTCAAAGTGACCTCTTAAATTGGGATAAGGTATTCCTAGATTAGATTGTTGCATTTTCCCTTTCCAGTAACACAAATTTACATGGAAATACAAGTTGTTGCGCAACTAGAAATTTCCACTAGAATTTACATTTTCTTGCATGCACAACATAGTGCTTTTTTGTTTCAGACATCGATTATTTTTCCATCTTTCAATGCAAGTCCAAAATACATATCTATCTTATTTATAAACATCTCAACATGGTTGAGTTGTATGATTCGAGAATATGTGTATTAGTTTTTGATTTATTGCACAAGTAGTGTAATGATCTTGCCTTGCAAAATTCAAACTGCACTTCCAGCTTAATTTTGTTCTTACATGGAAAATCTCTCCATGATCTCTACATTTTTCTTCCATTTGGTGTTCTGACATTCTACTCTTCTAGCAATATCTAGATACAGGAAGGTAATTGTTTGCCTCGAAACCTTATTTCCTTATGGACAATATTGATATGCACTTGCTTCACAATATTTGTAGGTTCACTATATGTCAAATGTGTGTTTAAACTTATGTATATTTCCTCCAATGAACATAAATCTATATTACGGGTCTCAACTTTGTAGTGTTGAGATTTTGGATTTTAAAACACAATTCAACTTTAGTGATTATGAAGTTAGGAAAAAATGTGAACATTGAGAAACAACATAAGTAGAACTTGGAACCCTGTAGAATTAAATTTATAAATTCAATTTATGTTATAGGAATGAATATTTCCTTCAATGAAAAGGAAAAGCAATTTTAAAATTTAAAAAAATGTAAAAAAAAAAAAATTTAAAGCAAGTGGAGAACCTGGCTTGTGTGTTAAGGTGAGGGTTAAAGTCTATTAGTTTAGCATTTTTTTCAATATATATTTACTTCTCTTTTCACCTTTTGGTTATGTGTTAGGTGGGTTCTCTAGGGATATCCCAAAGAAATTTAATGAACCCATGTTTGTTTTAGGTATGTATGTAGAATCCAAGTTTGTCCCATGAACCTGTTACCAAACAGAGAGCCAAACTTGAAAAATTGGCACAGGTTGTAGTACCCTTTATTATGTTTGTAAACCCAGGAATATAGGTTCTAAGTTCATTGAACCCATTGTATCCATAGCTGAGGTTTAGATAGTAGGTGATAAGTCAACCTTTTTTAGTTTAGAGTTGTGGATCAATGAAAAGCCTCATTATACATTTTCCATTTGTAGATGAGTGGGTCATATGACATGTTTCGGTTTGACTATATCTTTGTACAAAAATTCAAACTGTACTCTGGATGATCTTCATTTCATTTCTAGTATACAACTATCATATTTTACCTTTTTGAATATATACTGAACTATTTATTTTTATAGTTTGGATCATGAAAATACAAGTACCTGAAAGAGAGACCCTTATGAAACACTGGAGTGCAATAGCTTTATTTCATTAAAAAAAAATCATAACATTATCTCTCCAAGTATTCTCGATTCAAATATCTCATTTAGATGTTGTTGATAGTCTGGCTTCTCTAAACTTTGAAGACAATGAAATCTTGTGTAAGAATGTTTCAATGTTATTTTCATGGAAAAGGGTCACAAAATATTTTGTAGTGTCAGCATTGCAACTGCCCCTAATTCACTTGGTAATGGGGATTGACATCCCTGACCCTTGTGACTGGAAACCAATTAGAAATTGTATTGAAGTTTGAAGAGATTTTTGAAAGGAACTGCCTTTCAAACTGTGTTTTTTCTATTATGTGGAAAGGTGTACTTCGAAGTGTTGACTTGAGGATAATGTACTTAAGTTCCTCCTATAGTCTCTTAATTTGGGTAGACTGTCAAATACCTTATGTGAAGTACAATATTGTATTTAGTTTCTCTACTTGCAAAAAAAGGAATGACTCCCCTTAAAAATGTATCATGCATTGATAATCAGGGATTATAATGGGTTGTATTGAATGACCTTGTAAAGAGAATAGTATCTCAATACTGGTAGTGAGAAGTATGATCAATATGTTATGTATTACCTTCAAAGTCATTACATTTTAGGTTGGAAACTTTTCAATTCATTCAAGAAAAAGAAAATGCATGCGGACTGTCAGTTTTTTCATAATTCTGTCTTGTTTGATTTCTTTAAGATCTATAAGTTTTGGCATGCTTGCAGGGAGGAAGTGAAGAATGACTTTACAAATCTCTACACTCACAGGTATTAAAATCAATTTGCATGGAACTTGGTAATTACAAACTGCAGAGGAAGTTGGTATGCAGATATGGTAATTATAGTGTGCATCTTGCGCTACCCATAACATGATATTTCTTCCTGTGTCAGATTGTCACATTTCCAAAGGACACATTGTTGTTTCCTGCTCATGACTACAAGGGCCAGACAGCTAGATGTTGAATTTCTATGAAGAAAAATGTACCAAAAAAATTCATCCTTTTGAGGTCCCATATTTGACCTCCATCATTTTGCTTTGCTTTTTGGCATGTATTGTCCCTTCTTCTCTTTGTTGGATTTTTTTGTAGGACTTTTCTATGTTTCTGTCATGGTCATTGTTGGATTCCTTCAAATTTTGATGGAGATGGCTATACTTAATAAGATATACAAATAAACCAAGTAGCTACCATCATTGGTACTTGCTTAACAAGTCACACTTCCCAATCACGGTGATATGTGTGGAAGCATATTAAAATGTAATGTGACTTAAGTTATTAATTGTGAAAACAAAACAAAAAGCAAGACAACAAAAACAAAAGAATTGAACCCAATACAATTCTAGATGTGACTGAATTATACAATTCTACTTTTGTTACAATGGAGTTACAAAAGATAGATATTGTTCATTTTCCAATAACAAAATTAGAATTGCTTCTCTATGAAGGGAAGACAATTCAATTTTATTCCAGTAATGCAAGTATCTTTGTTTACAAAATGACATGCAAGTCACAACCTGATAAACACTACAATATGGCCATGTAATATCATAATTGAATATAGCCATAAAGTGAAACATTAGAATTACATAAACCCAAACAACTGAACGTAGGTCCAAGTCTATGCAGGTTTGATGCATTTACAACAAATTAATATATGAGAAAAGATGGATTTTTAGACGTAATGAATCCTGAAGCATATGGAAGGTGGATTTCTGGACTTCTGGGATTCAAATGTCCATGTTTTACCTGCTTACATGTACAAGATTTGGGTTAGTTTTGATACCAAAAAAAATATTTTTCTAGCTAGCCTTAAGTAATTATTTGACACACAAAATATAAGCTTCATAAAGTTGATAAACTTAACAACTTACAAAATTATTTGGAAGAGAATACACTTATAGGAAACTTGAATGTCTTGTGTAAGTTCCCATTGATAGAGTGTCACATCTACAAAAACAAATATGATAATGAGACTTTAAAAACAATAAATTATTAAATTAAGAGGGTAGAAAAGTTAACATACAAATTGCATACCTAGCACTTGTCCCAACTCCACCTTCAGAAACATCAGATATCTTACGTTTTCTATTTTTCTATGTTGTTCTTATCACTATACTAAGCTTAGTTGTTTCTGGAAGGTGGTTTTTCTTCTTAAATCCATCTATTTTACGCCTATAAAATGCTTGAACCATTTGCACAAGAACATCTCAATAATTGGAACCCCCTCCTTTATGTGTGCATCTATGGTAAATGGTACGAGCTAGATTATGTGATTTCTCCATACCCTGTGTACCCCAAATGGACAAGCTTCCATATTTTCTTGCAAACCATGGTCCATGTGCAAATAATTGATGCTACAAACATTGCCATCAATCTATCTTAGAATACCAAACAAATGTACGAAATGAATTTAATTTACAATAAATTATGTAAAGTAAATAAACGTACAAAGGAAAGTACTAGTGGGATGAAAATTAATATGCATACCATATAATGTGTCATATGGTTGTCTCCCCGGGATTCTATCATTGCTCTTATGAAGTCTATAATAGCTTCTTGAAAGGTTATTGCATCACCTTCCATGATTTTTTCCTTATCAATCAGTAGAAAAAAAAAGATGAAAGTGACCTCCAAGCACATTTCTTCTTTCTAGTTGATTCACGCCCTTCACTAGTGCGATCATCTTTTGCATAAATTAATTCTTCATACAATCCCCAACATCCATGTCCATATTTGTTTTCAATAAAACGACGTGCCTTGACACCTGACATTGATGGCTTTGCTGGAAGATTTCCTCATGTACCTGACCTCTTAATATCTTTTTCAATTTTAACATGTCCACCATGCAAACCTTCTTTTGAAAGAACGCGTTCAATTTCCTCAATTGACTTTTTACTTTCATCATGTGTGGTTTTTTTCCATGCAAACAAAATAGATAAATACACCATCTTATCAACAATTCTCACAAATGCATGCAAAGTGCACATGTGCACCCTAATCAATGGTATAGGAAGCACTGCATCTAGATTTGGATCAAGTTGATCACGGTTGGGAGGAAGGTTTTGATGAAATTTCAAAATACCACCATTCCAACTTCGATCTTTTTATTTTTTCTTCATGCAATATAAGCAACTATGCATTGCATTTTCACCATGAGAAATGTTTCACATACACTTGAGAGTTTTTAAATCAGCTGCAAGGTGCCATTCCACAAAATATGAACCATATCCTTCCACATATAATGTTTCCCCTGCATCATGTGAAGACATAATTGATGGTAAATATGTTTTGTTGAAAACAAATTTCAAGGACTCATGGGACTCCTTGTTTACACGAAAAATTCCCAACCAAAAAAGGTGATCTTTAGATTGAACTTGAAAATATTTATCACTTGTCTTATCAAGGTTTGGATCTAATGCATGATTCATTAATGTGATTGAAACTCTTTCATATTTTTCATTGTTTATTAACTCCATCTCATCCAATTTTAGTACAACAATCAATTTCCCACATGCCTCCTCGATAGAGATGTCATAGTACCTCACCATAAGTTGTAATAGCCACTCTAGGTCATACCACAAGTTATTTTTTCTCATTAATGGAATAATTTCACTTGATAATTTATTTTTATTCTTACTTGAAACTTCATCCACTGCTTCTAATTTATGCATCTCCCAAAGAATCAACAATTTTTTTGTTTCGTAGTCCACGCTCTTTTTGCACATGAATAGGGCGATGAACCAAAATCTTCTTAATTCCGACATTCAACACTCCCTCTCTCGGAACTTTAAAAATACTTGCATATGCTTCCCTGTTGATCCCTCTATCATCACAAACTCCTTGAACATCCTTTACATCAATTTTCAAGTTTGCAATGAATTGGTTAACTACTTATTTCCTCAAAGCATCAAATTATGGTTGTTTGAGCATTGATTTAATGTCACTTTTCTTCAACACAGTTTTGTACAAATCCACAATATCAATACAAATTGGATCTAATATGGACTTCACCCCAAACACCATTTTTTTATAGGCACCTCCCCTCTTTACCATACATGATAATGGTTTCAACTCTTTTGATCTATTCCTCAACCCCACTAGAGTTTCCTTTATTAACGAGATTCTATTTTGGAGATGATAGATATCAGTTTTCAACATTTCAATTTATTTTGTTGAGATGGATTTCAATTGAAGCGGTTCATTGTTGGCACGGGGGTAGACCCAAGGTTCAACGCTACAACGGTGCACCAACAAAACCCTAACTACTAGCCCTTTTGGCAACATCTGCGAAGCAGATGAAGTCTCACCCGAGGTAGAGGCAGGGGTGGTTGCAGAACTCCAGTGTCTGCAACCTTAGCTGCGACACAGATCTGTGATTCTAACACTTAATAGAGCACTTATCACTTACAGTTCATCAGTATCTAACCAATATCCACTCCGCAGATAAAACAGAGCATCACAACTAACAACTAACAGGGGCTTCAACCGCGCCTGTATTGTCTCTGCTTGCTTCTTCTCTTCCTGGAGTTGTGACTCCAGTGCCTTCAATTCTGGATTCTCACTAAATCACTCATATGTCTGGGCACTGCGATCACTCAGTTTCTTGCATTCCATGGCAAGGACTTTTATTCCTTCAACTGCGCTCTGGGTAGTTTCTTCTCTTTGATCCCTTACACCTTGCGGAGTGTCAGGCACTGTGCGGAGCTCTAAGTCTGTTATTCATTGTTGTAGCTACTGGATGGCTTCTACGAGTTGCTCTACTTGATGTGTGACTCGGTCTACTTCTTATGGTTCTAATCCTGTCACAGATAGAAGTGATATTTTGACCTCTTCTTTCACTTCGATTTTCTCTACGAGCAACTATTCTTTTCCTTGTTGCACTTATGCTTTCTCTTCTTCAAACTTTGCTTGGAGAGAAACCCTTTCATGTTCTGCAACTTTGTGTTGTTCTACGAGTATGCCTTACACTTGCTTCAAGGCCTGGTTGGCTTGTTCTGTTTCTTCTTTTGCTCGTCGAAGGCGATCTTCAATTACATCTACTAGTCAGCGGAGTTGGGCTGGCTCGTCTCCCAACTCTGGTTCTCCCGATGGCAGGGGCGCAGTGGAGACTCCACGACTAGACTGAAGGGACTGATGTACCCCTTGAAGTTCGGCTTCAATTCTACCGTACATTTCCTTCTTCTTGGCTTCTTGTTTCTCCATGATTTCCAGCAAAGCGTCATTTAGAGATGCTATGAGGAAGTCGAAATCGTCGGTGGTGAGTATTGTTTGCATCTTGTTCATGGTGGCTCTCAATTTCTTTAGGGAAGAATGTCTTAGGGGGGAAACCTTCCTTTTATTTAGGGGATCAACCTCATCTCTGGGTGGTGTTACTTCACCTTTATTCTGTTTAGTTTCTTTGTCATTTATCTCTTCGTCATCACCCCCTCGGTCAGGTGATACTAAAGTAGTCTTTCCTGAGGCACTGGTTAATTCTTGGACCTCTTCAGTCTTCTTCCTTCTGCTGGTTTCGGGTGTGTTTTTTTCTTTGTGAGTGTCCTCCAGGTTGTTAAGGTCAAATATCTTTACAGGTTTGGCGGGGATAAGGAGGCCAGTTGACCATTCCTTAGTGATATCTTCCAGGTCTTCTTCCATAAGTTTATAGTACGACTGGAGTTGCTCCTTATGTTCATCTACTCGCGTTGTAATGTAGATGAAGTGTCGATATGTGTGGAACTTCATTAGAGGTCAAAATATCTATAAGGTGTTTATATTCATGCGAGGTTCATATTCTATGGCTCTCTTCAGCTGGAGGTAATATTTATGAAAAACAGTGTTCGACTGCCACTGTTTTTTCATATCACTCGAGTACCAGAGTGTGGTGAACTTCATAGCAAGCGGCTCAAATGGTTAAATATCTGGGAAGGTCACACCTTTCGGTGTCTCCCAGGAAAAAAATGCGATGAGGATCAGGAGCCAGCTAAAGTGAAATTCATAACCTTGATCCTGTGCTTCTCGACAGTCTAGTTCCAACTGATTAACTAAGTACTTCACCCAGTTCATTTGTAGGCCTTCCAGGCACTTCCCTGCGAGGTCAACGACGAAGCCTGTGACCTGTGTAGGTCATTTCTTCTGTACCAGATTTACATCTATCAGTTGACATGCTAGGCGCATTGTGCCACTCTTGATGGAAGCTACCTTGTAGCCCTGCGTCCCCTTTTCAACATCGTCATATGTATCTTTGAACTTCTGTGCTAGTGTGCGATATGTGGATTTTCCTGGATAGAAATCCTATGGATCAAGTCCTTTCATACTCAATCTTGTGATCCTATGGATCAACGTCAGATCGACTGTGATACGGCGGTATAGCCATAAGTATCCGCCATGGTAAAATGAAAGTAATAACTTGACACGGGAATTGACTTCCTGGTGCCTTCCGAAGTGTGGGATTTTCATGACATTCAACAGGGTGGAATGTGTGAGGTTCAGAGTCCACGGATGGGGGATTATATTTGAATTCTTCCCCTTCATCTTGGTCAGTTATTTATATGTGGTGAGCATATTATAGATCTTGCAATATCTGAGGTTGAAGTCGTTGAACTTCAACGTGGTGATCTTGTCCTGGTCTGCTCAAATAGCATGTATCCCCTTCCAGAGGTATGCAGTAACTATGGTGTACTCAAAATCTCTTGGCACACTATCACAACTCACCACATTGGCCAGAGGTGGGATGTAGTCGGGAAATATGGTCGGAATCAACTTCACATTCACTAGGTCGTCTATGTGCTTGGTTCTCTTTTCCACTGATGGTCGGGATGGTCCGGCTCTGTGAGCATTCGATGAAGAGGCTTTCACTCCCCTCATCGATGACGCTTGTACACCCACAAAAATTACTCTCTTAGACATTACTCATTCGGTCATGAGGTCGATGAGTACTTCCTTCACAAATTCTTCGACTACGCTAAGTTCTTCGTACATACGTGCTTGTGATTGAATATATCGGGATCGAAGAGTAACTAGTCACCACAATGGGATGGATGGAAATGGCACGATGATTATTGTACAAAATCAACAAATCTGTGGGCTCAGATAATCACGATTGACAAAAACTTTCTCGGTGCATGGCACGACGGGATAAATAGATAACTTGGCAACGGATCTCTTGCAATGGCTGAGAAGCCTTCATTAACTCACTTATGTCCATTATGGCATGGTCAAATGGTCTGGTGGCTAACTTTCTGACCATAAATGCCTTTCTACCCATTAGGGGGGGTCGGTCTAATGGTAATACTTGTTCCCAACAGCTATATTGCTTCGCCATGGCGAAGTACCATGTGACGTTGTTCTGATATCTCAGCGAAGTTCCAATTTTGAAAATTTTCCTTCTGCGAAGTTCCCTCTGGAACCTTCTATAATTGTTCTATCTTATCTCTTTTCTTACTTAGTTTTCTAGCGTTCTTTCCAATGAGGTTCGTCTCAGTATTCCTTTTTCCATTCTAATTCTTATCTTCTTTTGGCAGAGTAAATTCACGCTATTGAGATTATTTCCTAATATTCAAGGGTAATACTTCTTCTTTATCTGGAATAGGTACTTCAGTCTTTTGTGGGTCTTCTAGTTTTCTTGCAACTTCGGCATCCAAGTCTCTATTATTAAATAGCTTCGATCTATTCTCTTGTTCTTCAATCAAGTGTGTGATCCTCCTAGTCATGAAATATTTTAACTCCTGCTTCTTCTGCTCTAAGACTTCTTCTTCCTTCCTTCTTGCCTGATCTCTTTCAATCCAAGGTTTTCATAGTAACATAGCAAATGGAGCATTGTTCTCATTAAATTTAACAATCTCAAAATCTTCCTCTGTCGAAGTTCCATTTGCATTCATAGATATCCAGGTGATCTTTCCACATAGGTTTATCAGTTTTCCTCTGAATAATCCTATTCCTCTCAGTGAAGGAATCATAGCAAGCTTCCCTAAAGGTTCACAAGTTCTTTATGTCATGATATTCACCTGTGTTTCCTCATCCAGAACACAGTCAATGTCAAAGTCTCCTATTCTTGCTTCGATGTACTCTTTTTCTTTGAAGATCTCTGATAAGCTAACATGTAGGTGGTCATTCAGGGTTTCTTTCATCTATATCAATACTTTCTCTGATTCTTTCTGGGATTCTACCATAATCTTAGTTTTTGGATCTGCCTTAGGGTTTTCTTTTCTCATATTCATTCTTTCAAGGTTAGCAATCATTCTAGGGCAATCCAATACTTCATGTTCCATGGCGTTGCAACAGAGGCAACTAGGTCTTCTTCCATGGCATTCTTTAGGAAGATGTCTCAGTTTTATGCAACTGTAACAGAGGGTTAATCCTCTCTTTCTTTTAAATGATCCCCAACCCTTCCTATACTGCACGCTAGGATCATAGTAGCTGACCTGCAAAAAATTCTTTCTAGGATCCTGCATCCATTTGTTAGTCCAAACATTCTCTCTATGCATATGTATAACATATCTTTCACTATTCTTATCAGATATACTTATATCAAATATTCGTTCATCTATCAGTGCCCTAGTTTTCAAGCTAGGATAGAATCTATCAACCATACCTAGATCCATACTCTAGAAACAAAAATTTCTACTTATCTAACTTCTACAGAGCACAAATCTTACAGATCTTATATTTTTAGTCTTACCTTTACCTTATCAGGGCACAAATCTCTCAGATCTTACCTCTTTTCTTCATATATGACCTATTTTCTTCAGATCTGACCTCTTTTCTTTAGATCTGGACTCTTTTCTTCAGATTTGACCTTCCTCTTGGCACAGAGTTTCACAGGTCAAGTATAATATTGCATACTAGGGAAATAGATCTATGCATGGAGCTTCCACAGTTTCAGGTCGGATCTTTGCACAAATATTCTTCTTCCTCAGTTCCCAGCAATCACAGTTTTAGGTCTTGGCAATGGAACCATTTGTTGGCACAGGGGCAGACCCGGGGTTCAATGCTACAACAGCACACCAACAAAACCCTAACTACTAGCCCTTTTGGCAACACCTGTGAAGCAGATGAATTCTCACTCAAGGTAGAGGTAGGGGTGGTTGCAGGACTCCAGTGTCTACAACCTTAGTTGGGACACAGATCTGTGATTCTAACACTTAATAGAGAACTTAGCACTTACAGTTCATCAGTATCTAACCAATATCCACTCTGTAGATAAAACAGAGCACCGCAGTATTCATTCAGATCCAAAGCATCTAGTAGCACTTAGCATAAAGAGATAGATTAGATCTAGCATATTCAAGCACATAGGTAAGATCTAGCATCCATATACACCATTAATCACTAAGCATCAACAGATCTATCTATCTATATCAAACCACTTTAACAAGTAAACACATAAGCACATTGATACATCGCACCAAGCATAGTAACACAGCATGTACATGGTTCACCCCCACCCTGGGGCTACGTCCACCAACTCTTCTCTTCTTTATTATCTTTGGTCAAGCTTCTTACAGGCACATAGCATCAAAATCCTAATCTGCAGAAGACAGGATATCTGCACACACTCTACCCGATCCTCCTTCTTTGAGCTAGGGTACAGCACCAAGCCTTCACACAGTCTTTTATAGTTACTTTCACTTAGCCTTGCAAGACTCACACAGTATGCACAAATCACTTACAACTGTTGATCACATAGATCAAACACTAACACTTAGCACTTCTTACCACTTCTACTCCTATTACATCGCCTAGTCTTCTATATATATTACAAAATCGGGCCTAAACATGGGTAAACCCATGGGCCGACATTCCCATACCCGTTACATAATCCCAAAACCCAAAAATACCTAAAAAGGGGTCGAGATCCCGCGATCTCTGCTTCATCTTTCGCTCCTCCTTTGACAGCATGTCGAAGTCCCAAAAATAGGTCCAATATGACCAAGAACCCTCAAAACTTGGTCAAGGGACAGCATTCATTCACATGTCTTTGATTCGACATTTCTATTATTTGGTTCAATATTATTATTTCATGATATTGAACCATATTTGAGTGATGGAGATGATTTAATTTGACACTAAGATCTTGAATTTTTTGTTCAAGGGAAATCCGATTTCCATCCAAATTTTTACAGTATCCTAGAAGACCATTGTTTCCATGGCATACAAACCGGCATAGTCCTGTTATTGTTTTGAAATCAGGATGAGATTTGGACACAGGGTCAACTAGATAAAGTTCTCCTTCACCCAAATATCTAAATTTTTAGCTCCAGATTCCCTTAATGCACTATAGTCAATGTTAGGAACCAATTTCTGATTTTTTTTATGGATCGGTGCCATATCCTGACTTAATTTATGCGGGTAACATGGTGATAGTTTCTTGCACCAGTTGCATCTATTGAAGAGTCCTACAAACAACCAATATTATGAAAATCAAAACATACTAGAAAAACCCACAATGAGAAAATCAACTTGCAGAAGAAATAATTTCGGAGACCTTCTAAGGAAAAGACAACTTTACAAATATTGAGGCATACCTCAAAGCCATCAGGCATCTTGTAGAATATTGTAATTCAGCTAAGCTTGTATGTTTGCATCTGAAGACAATATAGATTAAAAACCGGTGATTAGAATATAAGAAACGAATCTTATAACAATATACAATCTATATGAATAAATGACATGTATCCCACTTGGGTTTATTCTCCCTCTAATATGAGCATTTCCTAATTAGTTAGATATATTTATTCACAACAATCAATAGACTTAGAATTTTTTGTCATTGGAACAAAAATATAATCACCAACAGAAGTAATAGATGGATTTTTCAATGAAGCATAGAGTATGAAAGATTCCCTTTCACATTTGTCTTCTACATTGTGAACCCAATCCCTTCATCTCCTTACACCTACTTGAGAAATATCTAAAGTATCTCACCATAGTTTTTGTGAAATCCAACACGAAAACTGCCATTTTTTGGAAAATTAGGGGATCCAAAAAAGGAATATAGTTGTTTATTGTAGAAAAATAGCTCAGTGCACTAAATTTAAAATTTAATCTTATCAGAATATGGTAGGGCACCAACTTTTAACACATCTGGTAGGGGTTCAAAACATCCTTTAATTCTATTAACTGGAATAGGATGCTGACTTGTTTAGTCTCTTATGTTGATATGTTCATATTGGATTACAGCCTTTAGCTATGAGGACAATGGCATCTTTCAAAGTGCCTCATAGGTCATTGGACACACCTATTCTTGAACCAGCGAACAAGAAGGGATCTCTCAAAAATAATGGACTAGTCGATGCTCAGAAGCCATCTAATGTTAAATCTAGTCGAAATAAGAAAATCAAAGAAGCTCCATTGGCATCACTAGAATGTCGTGCTAAAAATATTTCCATTTCCAAAAGACCTCAAAAACCAATTGAAGCACTGCCTATTGAAGACAGGCCTGCAAGTTATAAATTGTTTGGGCAGTAGCTATTTTCCTCATAAGATACTTGTACCTCACCTGAAATGGTAAGACTACATGCAAACATATTTATCTATTTATTTAACACAACTTTTATTTCTATTGAGTCAAATGTGATGCTAATTGTTTTATTCTCTTGTGTTGAGATGTTCAGACTGGACTACAGCCTTCAGCTACGAGGATGATTCCACCTTTGACGGTGCCTCAGGGTTTATTCACTATTACATATGACCAAATTTGCGACGGTTTTTCATTGATATTGCCACACTTATCCATCGCAATTTCCACGAAAGAAGAGATTTTTTTTCATCGTAATAATTTCGTCGCTAGATCCACGATCTAGGTGTGCGTGGAAACATCGACAAAATTAGCTCTCCACGTGTCACCACCTTCAATATATGTTAACCCTATGCATCGTCACAATTACGACAAAATTTCGTCACAATAACAACGAATAAATGTGGCAATTACGATGAAACTTTGTCGCAATTGAGACGAAAATTTATGCCAAGCCAATAACTTACGACGCAGTTGTTGAATGTGTGACAAAAAATCGTCGCAACTTGCGACGAAAATCCATGGTAATATCAACGAGTGCAATATCTCAAAACCAGATTTATGACGCACATGTTGTATGTGCGACGAACATTCGTGGCAAAGTGTGACGAAGTTTCGTCACTATAGAGACGGTTTTGGTAAAATAGTAAAATTTATTCCGACGAACTTGCGTCGATATTGCGACGATGAATTTAAGTTTAAAAAAAAAAAAATTACATGAAATATGGTATTACCATATTACATTGTAATATGGTATACCATATTGTAATATGGTATACCTTTGATGTTTTTATTTGACCATAGCTCTAAAGTTAAACTCTTATGTACTTGAAGAATATAAGGGATTACCTACATCTAGCTCAAATTTTGGAAAATGGTTAAAACCTTAC
>JZKD02S0312831.1:210171-221442 GCA_000966675.3 Picea glauca
TGTGACAATGGTTCCATCATTCTACTTCTACTTCAGGGTGGAAGGACGGGGCAAGGACAGGTGGTTGTAGCCACCTTCCGGTTGTAGCCGGAGAACATTGGGGGTTGTAGCCTCCCTCTAGTTGTAGCCAGAAAATTGGGGAGTTGGAGCTTCCCTCAGGTTGTATCCTGAGAAACTAGGGGGTTGGAGCCTCCTTCCAGTTGTAGCTGGAAAACAAAGGAAGTTGGTGCTTTCAATGAATGTAATTCTTCAAGACATATAAGAAAAAGCATTTTGTGGTTTTCTCCCAATTTGGGTTTCCACGTAAAAGACTGGTGTACTGTGTATGTGTGTGATTGTTTATTTATTACTTATCATTATTGGATAATAATTCTACATTGATATAACATTTGAAGAAAAAGGATTATAATTATGTTATTACTGATTCACCCCCCCTTCTCAGTAATCCAACAGGTCCACTATCCAGAGGTGCTTGAATGATGCTTTAACTTATGGGTTATGAGATCTTATCCTCTACCTCTACTAACCTCACATGTGGGTTTTTTTTAACTTCAACGATCTCCTCATCCACTAAGGCATGTTCAGAAGGTGTTTTTTTCCCACTAAGATTGAGCTCTTCCATGTTCCATTTACCCTTTCGAGATCCTTCCAATGTTTCTACTCCCATATGTATTGGTAAGAACCACCGAAGTTTGTTTGGAAGATATATGGACATGAAATATTTGTTTCCCATGGGATTTGCAAAGGGTGCATTGATAGGGGATGTTTTTTAGTCCAACATTTGCACAAAAATATGCTTTCCTACCTCTATAAGAATAATGCCAGGAAGTCAAGAGATAGGAGAAAGAGGTCAAACCATTTCCTCCGGCCATGTGCCCTCCTCTGATTCAAAACCGTGTGCCCTCCTCCTCTGCAAATCATGTGCCCTCCTCCTCTACAAATAATGTGCCCTAGCCTCTACAAATCACGTGCCCTCCTCCTTTGCAAATCATGTTCTCTCCTCCTCTGAAAATCATGTGCCCTAGCCTCTGCAAATCGTGTGCCCTACTCCTCTGCAAATCGTGTGTCATGCTCCTTCTCCCATCCTCCAAATCCGTCCTCCAAATCCAAACCGTGCTCCAAATCCATCGTGGTGGTAGCTTGCAGCCTGCGCGTGAGTGATGGCCAGACTGTGGTGGTAAGTGTGTGGATTGTGGAGCAATATTGTGGACTATGGACTGTGAGTGCATGAACTACATGGAGAAATACATATTGGAGCAAGCCACGTGCATTTGCGTTTTGAAATGTTATAACACTTTGCGTTTTTCGTTTTTAAATTTCATTTTTTTATATATTATATATATAATATATAATATACAACCCAACATTGATATACAACCCAAACATGAAGTCATGAGACCTACTTGGGTTGTGGATTTGAACTTGGGTTAGGAGTTGGCATTTTAGAGGTTATGGGTTAATGGGTTAGTGATTTGGAGTCTAGTAGGAGTTAGTGGGTTAGTTGTCAAGAAATAGTGTGCTAGTGGTTGCGAGTTAGTGGTTTAGTATTTTTAGCCTATATAATGGGTTTGTTTGTTCAACATTAGGGGTTATTGGTTTACAGGGTTAGCGATTACTAGGTTAGATGTTAGTCAATTAATTGTCATTAGGAGTCTTCATGTTTGGATTTCTTTGAAGGATGTTCATCATTGGAAACATACGCATGGTGTTCCTCTTTTCCATTCTTTGCTAATTCAGGTCATTTTATCTTGTAGTGACCATATTTATGAAAACCAAAACATTTTACCTTTGACATGTCTCTCTTGTGATTATGTTTCTTTATTGAACCAAATTTCTTCTTACCTCCATGTCTCTTCGACTTTGTTGCATAGGCTTGATAATTTTCCTCCTTTTGAGATCTTCCCTTTGAGTTGATCCTTGCCTCTTATTGTGCGCAACAGGTCCAAAGTTCTTCAAACGTGGGAAAGTTCTTCCTTGTATTCACGATTGCAGCAAATGCATCCAATGATATAGGAAGACCATTAAGTGAAATATTCACAATCTCCTTTTCTGGAATAACTTCTTCAATGGATTTCAGTTGATCTATTAACTGAGATATACTCACAAAGTATTATTCTATAGTGTCATCCTTAGTCATCTTTGTGTCACGGAGTTCATTCTTCAAACTCATCACTTTTCCAATATTCTTGACTGCAAAAACATTAGTTAGGGCATCATACATATTCTTGGATGAGTCAAGATTGGATATATAGGGTATCAAGTGATGTTTGAAAGAATCAACAATGATACTCATAGCATTGATATCATTGTCCTTGACCTTCTCCAATACCACAAAATTCTGAGTCTCCTTCTCTTTTCCTGCTTCAAATTGAGGTTCCATGATATTTCCTTTCATAATGTCTAGGACCTTGTTCTTGGCAAGGATGATGTCAATCCTTGTCTTCCATGCTCTGAAATTTGAAACCCCTTCTAGCTTGTTTTATGAATTCATAGATTAAGCCATGACTATCGTTGACTTTGACTGGTGAAAATTGACTTTGATCCAAAACTTCAACCTTGATGGCTTGGCTAGTTGAGGGTACCATGAAGTGTGCTAGGCAGGGCACACTAGGATGTCAAATAAATATGCCAAACGCTTCACTAAAAGTGCCCGAACAATTAGGTTAGGGTTTGTTACAGCTGCAAAATATGAAACCATGGTTGCCACTGCAACTACTGCTACAACGAGATTGGAAATGAACTCTTGATCTACCTTCCATTTGTTAGACTGTCTGAAGATAGTGTGGTCCCATAACATGTTAAAATAATCGATATGCTTTTTTCACCATAGAAAATATCTCTATTGTCACCCAACCATAGGCACACATCCACCCTCAATAAATTTAACCTTTCACAGGAAGAATTATTTCGAACATCCACAATACCACCAAGAAAAGTGCACCTTCTCCAAGGGTAGCGCACCATAAAGATAATCCAAGACCACAAACCAAGAACCAATCACCACTACAGCAGTTGCATCTCTCCTCCATATTTGCGCACCTCTTAGCTTGTATTAGAGAGTGATTGAGAGTGAACAAATGAGCTCAAGCGCCTTCTATTTATAGTGGTTCTTATCACTTGTCTGTACCGACTTGTCCTTCTAGAATATAATACTTTAATATTAATTATTTTACTGAGCCAACTTGTCTTCTAGGATTTTTACACATCCGATTAGTGTTTCTCTGGCTTCCAAAATATTCTATTCTAGTCAAAGGTTATACATGGAGGTTAATACCTCCCTTAGCTACCACAACATCAACATGGAGGGGGTCCTTTGTCCCACAAACATGGGGGCTTCATGCATCAATTTGGTGTTTGGATAGGTCGTGACCTTAAAATTAGATTATTATTATTATTATTACTATTTATAAAAGATGAATTGAGTGCCCAATATTAGCCTTTAAACCCAGAGAGAATAGTCTTTTAATTCTTGATTTTTCAAGCTATAATAATAGTGTTATTATCTTGTATTATGCAATTATTTGAACCATTTCAATCTGTCTTTGTTTCTCACGCAGATGGATACTACTAATTTATCATTGTTTGTTTTAATTTGGATACTTTTATTATGAAGGAGTTGTCCAATATTCGTGTTATCTGTACAATAAATATATCCATATCTTCAACATTCTAGACCCCTGCTTATCATACTCAGAAAAAAAAAATAATAATAATATGGGAGTAAAAAATTTTGAATCTTATACATTCTAGCTCCAATTCTGATGGGATTATTTTTTAAATTGTAAACATCGAGTTAATTTCTCATGTTAGTAGTTGTGGTGGTTCTTTTCCACTTACTATTTGATTATGATACTCATGATGCTTTGATTAGATCTATGCTCAGAATGCATGTTTGTGTAAGCTTCTCTTTGAGTGGAATTATTTGTGCTTGAGCCCACTCGGTGCTAAAACAAAGTAGTTCTTAGTCATAATCTCTCTCTCACATGATGTATCTTTCCATGTGCATAATATTGTGCATATATAAACTACTTTAGTTCGTATCAAATTGGGCTACAATGGCCATTATTATGATCTATTCCATAGTCATTGCATTTTTCTAACATACCAATAAAATGCCTTAACTTATTTTTTATGCTTCCACTTTTATCCATTGAAATGACATTATATTAATTAAATTATGTGATTGAAATAGGGATACAAGACCTTATCTATATTTTAATTCCTTTTAAGGTAGATTATAATCTTACAAAAATCCTTATTATTCTCTACAAGAGAAAATCATATTCTATTCCTCTTCAATACCATTGACTAAACCCTAGTTTGAAAATCAGTTAGATTATGGATAAATTTCCCTCATACAAAATCATTTGGAGGAGGACATTGTCAAGTAATCACAAGCTATCACAATACAAAACATGCAAGGATTTATTCTTCATATTCTACCGAATGTAACATGTCTACTTTGAATGCACTCTTTGTAAGCGTTGGAATGGGAGAAAATGTGGACCTGTGTACAAATTTTTACAATCTCGGGATTGGTTTTGTCCAATGACATTGCCCACAATTATAGAAATTATAACAAGCGTCATAAAGATACTCATTGGGTTAGCACTATCTTTAGTATTCAATGTTTTAAAGATGGTGATTAAGTTTTACAATGTTTATGGCGTTTGGTATGTTTGCAATCTCTCATCTTGATTTAAATTCAATAAAATTAATGACTGCAATTTTGTTTTTGTGTTGCTTCACTTTTGGACTCTCTAGTTTGCCCAGGATTAGCCACAACATTAACAAAGAAAACATCTATGGAGTGAATTTTATTCCCTCGTAAAAGGGTTTATCCATCATATGTCAAATTATTGGCCTAATGCTAATGTCAACAATTGGTTGATAGGGTTGGCCCCACATGATTGCAGAATACAAGGTTCAGTGGTCCTCCACACAACTATCCAACTCTTTCAAGTAAGAGAGTATGGTGGTGTGGCACCAATTTATTAATCTAGTGTAAATTGTTAAAACATGAAAATTCCAATGAGTACAAATAGAGTGACAATATAGAGGACAAGTGGCATGGTTTTGGGTCAATTTCCATAAAGGTGGTTTCATAGGCAATAGTGTGACGTAGGAGTTCATTGGACCACTAATTGCAATTTTGGATGTGAATAAATCAGAAGTAAAATGAGTAGTATGCAACAAATTATTTTTTGTCAAAATTATATAAATATAGTGCAAATATAGAGGATTCTAGGTTGCATGGTGTTTGCCCAATTACTAAAAAGGTGGTCTTATAGCTCACACTATGATGGAGGAGTTGGTTGGACCATTATTGAAATTTTGGAGGTGCATAAAGTAAAAGTAAGATTAATAGTGTGTAACAAAGAAAATATTTCTAGGTTGGAAAGCGCGTGCACAGGGGATCACAAAGAGGAGCACAGCGATCAAGCACAGACCTGAGGGCCGAAGCCTGGTGCCCTAGGGGAATATCTATATCTAAGGTGAGCTTCCCGATCCATCCTCCAACTGAGATTATGAAACTCTGGCATCGTTGTGCCTCAGGATCTGGTGTTCTTCTTGAGATCCAATCTGGTGCCCAAAGGGACTCTTAATCCTTTCTTGATCTAGCCCCCATTATGTTGGGATCGGAGACTTGATTTGTTTGAGATGATCTCTACTGGAGGTAGTAATCCGCCACCTCCCCCTCCATCCTCCACCGATGAAGCATCTTTTAGAAGACTAGTAATTGCCCAAGGGAAGAAGAAAGTAGTTGAAGCTATCCCAAAATTTGTAAGAAAGCTAGAAGGGGTTCCAGTTATTGCTTTACCTTTGGATCAACCCATGAGTGTGGCCATATCACTGGAAGACCGAGCCTTAGTAGGACAATTCACAGGAATTTGGCCCTCTCCCCGAAAAGCTAAAAAATGGATTCAAAAAAATTGGATACCACTGATCTCAAACAGCGTCACCAGCTATGCAGTCAGAAGAGGGTTCTTCTTGTTTGAATTCATCTCCAAAGAGGATCGAGACTTGAATTTTAGGAGTGGTCCTTACTTCATGGGACCACAAGGGCTCTACTTAAACCACTGGACTCCTGACTTTGATCCTGAAGTGGATGTTCCAAAGGCGGTGTTGGTTTGGGTTTGCCTACCCAACCTGTCGATTCATTGTTGGAACACCTCCTCCCTGCAAACCATAGGTAACAGGCTTGGAACATTTATTGATAAATTTGATCCAAAAGGGCAGTACTCTTTTGCTCGAATCTATGTAGAAGTTGATCTGGAAGCTGGACTACATGAAGCAATCAAGTTAATTGTAGGGTATTGGCAGCATTATCAAAAATTGGACTATGAGCAACTACCATTTAAGTGTTGAAGCTACCATGAATATGGGCATTTCCAAAAGCATTTCCCAAAAACCCAGGTATTACAGCAAGAGAAATATTTAGGAGAAGGATGGCAACAAGAGAAAAGATCCAAGCCAAACCCCAAACCTAACTCCAAAAAGGAAAGGAAAAACCAAAGAGGTCAAAATGATATGGGGAATAGCTTCAAGGTGCTTGGAGGAAAAGAGAATGAATTACCTACCACTGAAAATAAAGCAGAAAATCAAAACAACCCAGAAACGACAAGCCAAGCTAATAAGGAACCACCTCCTCAGTTAGAACTAGGCGAAATCCTGAAAACCTAGCTTTCAGAGACAGAACGAGAGACATCAGAAGAAGCTGAGGGTGAAGCATACACTGGGCTATCTCAAAACTCCCCAAAACGAGCCACCAGAGGAAGGAAAACGGAAAAAGAAAGACGAGAAAGGGAGACATACAAAGATAAACTCCAAGGAACTCAACGAACTCTCGAAAAAATACTAAACTCCAGAAGCACAAGGAATCAAGGGAATCCCTCTCAAAGGACGCCTTCCAACCCAAAAAGCAAGTAATGAAGATAGTCTCCTGGAATTGTAGGGGGTTAGGAAGCCAAAACAAAAAATAAGCTATGAAATACTTACTCTGAAACTCAAACCCAGACATTCTACTTGTCCAAGAGACTAAAATGGAGGAATCAAAATTTATCAAATCCAGCACAACCTTTTGGAACAAAGGAGCAGGAGTAGTGGTCAGCACTAGAGGAGCCTCCGGAGGAATTGGCTCACTGTGGAACTCCTCCACTTTTGATCTTTTGAATACTGAGCATTGTACCCATTCGATCCTCACCAAGCTAATTCATAAGGAGTCAGGTATTCACATCTGTTTATTTAATATTTATGTTCATCTTCTTCCCTCTGAAAAAAAAATTGTTCGAATATTTTGAAAGAGTTCCTTAGTAGCCATCAATTGGAGAAAATTATTATTGTCGGAGACCTCAATGTTACTCTATCCCTTGGAGAAAAAAAAGGGGGTTCCATCATAAGAGACCCATGTCGAGAATGGGTTGAAGACATCATTCTTGATTGGGATATGGAAGATATAAAACCCCCCAGAGGCAAATACACTTGGTCTAATAAAAGAACCAGCTCGGGGCACATAGCAGCAAGGTTGGACAGATTTTTGGTCCAAAGCTCCTTCCTCCTTTTAGATCTCAACACGGTCTCCAAAATTCTCCCCTTCAATGCCTCTGATCATAAGCCAATCCTTCTAGAATTTACCAAATATTATTCTCTCGATCCTATCCCTTTTCGCTTCAGCCCCTCCTGGATCCAGCATGAGGATTTCCATGATTTGGTCAATCGAGTATGGAAGATTCCTGTCACAGGCTCTCCCTTTTTTGTGTGGGAAGAAAAACTCTGAAGAATGAAGTGAGCTCTCAAGGATTGGGAAAAATCCCTAAAATCTCCTACAGCCCAAAGAATGAATGCCCAATAGTAGTTGGAAATTCATCAAGTTTCTATGGAAGAAGGAAATCCAAACCCAAACAGCCTGGAGAAAGAAAAATCCCTCCATAGAAAGATCCATGTAGCATGTAGAGAGGAAGAAGATTATTGGAGACAAAAATCCTGAAGCCTTTGGATAAAAGTTGGGGATAAGAACACAAAAAAATTTCATAAGCAAGCAGAAGACAAAAAACAATTCAATTCTGTAAAAGAAATCCACAGCCAGAATCAGATTGTAAATGATTTTGAAAGTATCAAGCAAGCTGCCCACCTCCATTTTAAAGGTATTTATACTAAGGACTCTACTAGCAGAATCCACCAACAAGTTCTCAACCTGATTCCTTCGGTCGTCCGTCCAAGATCTAATCAGCAACTTATAGAACCGGTCATGTTAAAAGAAATTAAATTGGCTTTGGACAGCATGGACTCCAATAAAGCACTTGGTCCTGACATCTTTACAGCCAGATTCCTCCAAGTCTACTGGCCAATCATAAAAAATGACCTGCATAAGCTGGTAATAAAGTCACAAAATTTCCACAAGATTGGTGGGAGCACCAACTCTTCATTCTTAGCCTTAATACCAAAAGAAAAAGGAGCCTTATCCTTTGACAGATTCCGCCCAATCTCCTTATGTAGCATTGGTTACAAAATTATCACAAAAGTGATCGCCAATCGTCTCAGAGATATTCTGCCAACAATCATCCCAGACAACCAAGGCGGCTTCATCAAAGGAAGGCATATCACTGACAACATAATTCTGGTCCAAGAAACGACTCATTCAAGCATGCACCGACGCGAAAAAGGTATGGTTGTGAAGTTAGATCTTGCAAATTCTTTTGACAGAGTAAGGCATGATTTTTTATTCCAGGTAATGCAGAAGTTTGGATTCAACACTACTTTCATTCACTGGATTAAGGCATGTATCGGGTCTCCATGGATAGCCCTGTTAGTCAATGATCGAGCAGAAGAATTTTTTCAGGCTTCTAGGGGGCTTAGATAGGGCTGCCCATTGTCTCCTTTGCTCTATGTCATTCAAGCTTCAGCGCTTAGCTTCCAACTAGAACAATTTTGTATTCAACAGGAATTAATGGGCATAAAAATAGAAAGAAGTTTCAAAGATATCAATCATGCTCAATTTGTTGATGATACACTCCTTTTGGGAGGGGCAAGTACCATCATATCCCGTAAATTTAAACAGCAACTAGATCTATATAAGGAAGCTTCTGGGAGTCAGATAAACTATAGGAAAAGTCAAATCTTTGGATGGAACTGCAAGCCAAGGGAAATGGTGGAAATATCTCATATATATGGAGATGGAAGGGGTAACGTAGTGGGATTTATTCAAATATTTAGGAGTTCCCATTTTCAAATACAAGCCTAATTCCTCTCACTGGTCTCCCTTACTTGACAAGATTAAAGCCAGGATCCAAGCCTGGGGGGCTACCTGGATAAATCTGGCATGGAATATTTTTCTCATCAAATCTGTCCTTAACAGCATTCTAATTTATCAAAGCTCCATTATGTTAGCTCCAAATGGAATTATAACCAAACTTGAGGCAATTCTGAGAAGATTTATGTGGAAAGGAGGCAAACAGAGTGACAAAAAATTGCCACTAGTCAGTTGGAGGAAAGCAATAAAGCCTTACACAAAAGGAGGCCTTCAAATAAGAGATCTGAGATCCCAAAATTTGTCACTAGGGTCCAAGCTCCTCTGGAATCTGGTAACTGGAAAGCTAACGTGAAGGAAACATGCACTATGGAAGAAATACTTCACTAGAGCTAGGAGGAGATGTCTCGACACAGCCCCTAGAGTTTCAAAAGGCTTCTCTATTTTCACAGTCTGTCAAAAAGCCTCTAGATTCTTCAAACCTCTCCTAACTTGGATCCTGGGCAACGGAAAAAATATCTTAATATGGGAGGACTTGATTCTGGGAGATCCACCATTAGACTAACTGCTAGGCACCTCTAATCTCAAATAATTTCTCCACGCCCAGAAGTTATCCACGTTGTGGGATATTTCAAACTGGCATTCAAATGAAATTGAAACCTGGAAAGACTGGAAATTACCGAGATGCCCAAGCCATCTGCAAAATGATGAAGCTTCTCTATGAGTTTTTCTTCATGGGAAATCACCAAATGCATCAAGTCATAAATATCTTAGGGAATGGGGATCTAAATCCTGCATGTACACTGCCTCCGAAGGATATAATCAAGTCAACGTGATTTCGAATGTCCCTCCCAATATAGCTCTATGGAAAGAAATATGGAGGGTGAAATGTCTTCCAAAAATCGATATGTTCATCTGGATATTGGCTCACAACTCCATCCTTATAGGAGACAACCTCAAAATAAAAGGATGGGAAGGCCCCACACGCTGCTCCTTATGTGTTTCAAAGGAAGAATCGGTTGTCCATCTATTGTTGAAATGCCCATTTGCTCGGGAGGTTTGGATTTGAGCGTTAGCCCCTTGGACAAACCCTGTAATATTCCCAATGGAGATAACCTCACTCCTCATCCATTAGCAGGTTGTGTGTCATTTCTGCCTTAACAAGAAAGAGCGATTAAAACTCTGTTGGGTATCCTTGCCAAAATTTATCCTGTGGAAAATCTGGTTAGAGCGAAATGCTAAAATATTCAAAGGGAAAAAAGTCAGCGCAGACCAAGTGGTCGAAAAATTCAAAGCTTTGATGGGGGATTTCCTTTCCTCTATTCATCTTCCAGCAAACAAAGGTAATTTAACTTCTATCGAAGAGGAATGGATGTCCAGCATTCTCCCAAACCCGCTGAAAGTAACAACATTTCTAGTACCTCCCACAAACAAATGGGAGATCAGATTAGACTTTTGGTCCTTCACAAAATGGAGAAACTCACTTTAGAAACATAGCCTCTTCTTTGACGAATCTTCTAAAGGAAACCTCAGTGCGGCAGGCGAGGGAGGGGTGCTTATAGATCCTGGGGAAATAAAGTTTCTCTTGTATTCTTGGGGAATTGACAAAGACACCAATAACATAGCTGAAGTGTTAGCCCTCTAACAAGGACTCTCTCAAGCCCTAGCCAAGAACATTACAGATTTAAATGTCTTTGGGGATTCCCGTATCATTATTCAGGCTCTTTCTTCTAAGATTCTTCCCAGTCATATGTGACTCAGGAAAATCCTCAAAAAAATCAAACTCCTTCTGGACAGCTTTCAGTCAATCCATCTATTCCACATACTCCGGGAATTAAACAGCGAAGAAGATAAAGAGACAAACAAGGCAGAACTACTAAGAAAAGGTGTCCTATATTTAGATGGAAATGACGGATACAACAGATTACCTTAAATATTTATCTGAGGGCTAACACTCGAAGTAAGCGCTAAGCCTGTTCTAATGAAGGTTGATTGTAATCGTACCAACAGCTTTATGTTGTCTT
>JZKD02S0312831.1:221508-234873 GCA_000966675.3 Picea glauca
TATATATATATATATATATATATATATATATTTCTAATGCAAATGCAATCACAAACCTTATTGGTCTAATCCAACTCTGTTCACAATGAACAATGTTACTATTTCCATTTGTATGCATTTTCAAATTCGACAAATAAACATACCCAACAATATTATAAACTCAGTATTGAGAACCCATAAATATTTTTTCTATCTTTTAAAATAGAAAAAAGTTTATAGGTTTATTAGTATTGAGATTTTGCGTAAGTTTATTTGTACAAAGTCTGCATTTATCTTATGTAGAGGTTGAGTTTGATGCACTAGTTGGTGAAGATCCATTAGGATACTATTTAAGCACCATGGGAAAAGTTCAATCTTGGGTAAATGGGTAGAGCATTGGACGGTATTGGACTTCATATCTTGTGCAAGGTGTCTGGCCAAATGGATGTTCTTATGAATGAACATACCGACCTCATAAATGTGACAGAAACTATGGCCAATTTTCTTAGCGTTGCTGAGTGATTTGTAGTTTGATGCAAGAATTTTTTTAATTGATGTTGTTTTTTATAAATAATGAACTGCACTCTTTCAAGTTTGTCACGTTAAGGGTGGATTATGTGAGCTCTAAACAATGGCTAATGGAAGGAATTTGATATGATTTGAACACTAAAATATTTCATGGTTTTAGGTACCATGTTCCTCGATCGTGGATGCAACCTTTAGGAAATGTGTTGGATCTATTTGAGGAAATCGGAGGAAACCCTTCTGGAGTTTCATTGATTACAACACTTGTAGATAGTGCATGTGTTCGTATCTAAATCACATTTTGAATCTATCAAATTTTGGTGCCTTGAGACTACTGACCAAGTATAGAATCTACACATACTAAAGGTTCATTTCCAATGTTCCAAAGGACAACAAATTTCATCCATTAATTTTGTGAGTTTTGGAACTCCACGGGGATTGTCTAGAAGTTTCCAACAACGGCATTTCCATCCTCTGAATTCTGTTGTAATTATACAGAAGGTTAGTACCCCAAAATCTGGAAAACTTTTCTTAAACTTGTGTACTTGTGCATGTATACAAACATAATGGTAGGAAGCAAGTTTCACATGTGCCAATCCACTCACGCATATGCCAACAAAAGTGTTCTATAAAATTGAAATATGAAAAAGATCCCAGATCTACAAAGCTTTATACTACTGAGTATTTTAAAAAGGATACTAACATGTCTTGATGTTTGAATGACAAATTGAGGTTTTCCCTTTACCCTCCTTTGTATGAAACATGATCATAATCCTTCTTCTCTCATTCATATTCAAATCAAGATTTGTTTTCAATCAATGTCATCATGTGAGCTAAGTGACTAACCTGTAAAATTTAAAAGGAGGTTCTCTTAAAATCAACCCTTTCAAAACCTTGGAGGTACCTATCCATACTATGGCACTATATAGAATGTCAAAACCTTTACTTGGAACAAGTATTTCCAATGAAGCTATAGGCATAGTAAAATATGAAATAAAATCATGCCATATAAACAGTGAACTAACCATGATTGTATCATCTCATAAATAATCTTGGGCACAAAACAACTTCAACTATCCCCTACATGCCTTTCATCGGATATATATATATATATATATATATATATATATATATATATCAAAATGATAGATAGTCGATGGACCATCGATGAACACTTTCGTCGATGTTTTTAAAAACATGTCTCTTTTCCTCCCCATAGAAAACATCAGACAAGTTCTCGTCATTTTATCGTCGAACGTTTATCAAATTTTCGTCGAAGTTTTGTCATTGTTTCGTCAAAGGTTTTTCAATGTTTCATCACATGTTTGTCAATGTTTCGTCACATGCTTGTCAATGTTGTGTCGAAGGTTCGACTAACATGTCCTTTTCTTTTGAGACAGAAAACGTCAAACATACATCCATCTTGTCATTTTTTTGAGAAAGTTTGTCAATGTTTCATCGAAGGTTTACTAATTTTTCATCGTGGGTTTGTCACTCATATGTCAAAAGTTTGTCACTTATTCATCAAAATTTTGTCACTTATTCATTGAAATTTTGTCACTATTTCCTCAATCTTCCAACTAACAAGCGACGACCAAGTGATGTGATTTTTCCAAACTAATTTGGGAATGTTTGTCACTCTTACTGTGATACGGTTTGTTGGTAGTGAAACGAACTCTTGAATGTCATAAGTGCGACGAACCAGATGTGAAAAAAAAATGATTGTTTCCTTCGTCGTACTTGTGACGATGTGATGATGAACATGTGTCAGTAAATCGTTGAAAAAAGGGCACGATTTACCAATTCCAAGGTCAAATGTTTCTTCAACAAGTCAATGAGTAGCGCCAAAACAATTGAGTAAGATTCAACAAAATTGCAATAGTAGTTAGCCAAACCAAGGAAAATTCTTCCCTCGTACATTTTTCTTGGCTCCTCCCATTCCTCAATGGCCCTTATCTTTGTAGGATCCATGCAGATGCATCCTTGGCCTATCCAACAATCTAAGAATGGAATTTTGGCCTGCCCAAATGTTATAGAAATTTTTTCCACACTTCATGCATCTTGCTTTGATGGCCTTCCCTTTCCCTCTGCAGTCTCAAATCCCCCATTTTTCTCATTCAAAATTCAAAAATTCAAACTTTTGTGAATATACGCGGACTTAGTTAGACAACTCATGTATACACAGGTTGCTCCATTACATCCCGTGTGTTGAAATATTGTAACTACAAAGAGTATTCTACTTATTATTGATGTATTATTCATTAGATCAATCCCCTTTTGTAGATTGATCATGTCGGGCATTGTAAATGACCAAATCCCCTTTTGTGGATTGGTCAAACCCTAATTTTAATAATATAAATGAGAATTCGACCCCCAAAATATATTAAAGTGGTTATAACCACCTAGAATGAGAAGTCAGCCCTACCAGTGAACAGACACCTCAGTTCAGCACCTGCCAGATTGTATAAATAAGAGAGGTCAGGGCCTCATTTGTTCACTCACTCATTCATCAAAGCACAAGTTTGGAGCTGCAGTTGGAGAAGAAGGAAGAGAGAGAGAGGCGCATACTTGGGAGAGGACTTTATGTATTGTTTTCTTTATTCTCTTGGCATTGTATTAGCTATCTATATTAAGGAATTTTTTGTTGGGTTTTCTCCCCCATGAAGGTTTCCCAGGATAAATGATGTGTCTCTTGTGATTGTGTATTTCTCAGTGATCCTATCTATGCTATGTTTATATAGTAAATTAAAAAGAAACCTAATAATATATTAAACTCTAACATGGTACCAGAGCTAAGCTAAAGAGAGCATCTTTCACAAGAAGAAGAAAAACGTCATTGTTGTCGTACATGAAAATCAGGGATTTTTATTGAAGAATAATTTCAGCCCCAAAACCATATAGAAAAGTGTGCCTACCTGAAGGAACACTTTGACATCTTCAGCTCACTTTTTCAGTGGATAGATCTCCCAAAAAGAGAAACCCTAGTTTTCATCATTACTAGAAGTACCAGAAAACTAGAAGCACGAGTCCAGAAATCCATTGGTCAAGTTTGAAGGGGTAAAAGTTGGATTTTCTGAAATCTAACCACACCAGGATACTCGCCTCAGCCAAGCTCACCTCCTGGTAAGTTCATAATTCAATTTTGAGCATTTTCATTTTTTTGGTCATTTTCCTAGCTCCAGGTGAAAGATGTCTGCAAACACTAAGCTTGTTGACAAACTAGAAGGTGTGGAAAAATTTTGTGCCTGGAAGTATAGGATTGGAATCATTCTTGAATAGAATGACCTAGCAAGATTTATTATAGAAGATGTACCAAAACCTGCCAATGCTACAGCTAAAGAAAAACACCAAAAGGACACAATTAGGGCCAAAAGAATCATTGCAGATTCTATCAAAGATCACTTGATTCCTCAAGTGTCTTCAAACAAGACTCCAAAATAAATGTTTGATGCCCTAACCAGATGATATGAAGGAAAGAACATAAATCAGAAGATGAATCTAAGAACTCAACTCAAGAATACAAGGATGTAGAAAGGAGAAACGATCCATGAATATTTCTCCAGAATTTTAGAATTCAAAGAAGAGCTAGAAGCAATTGGAGATACTATAGACGAAGACAAACTCATAATGACGGCCCTCAATGGTCTCACAAGACCTTGGGATGAATTCATTCAAACTATTTGTGCCATAAAGTAGAAACTACAATTTGACAGTCTTTGGGAAGAATGTATTCAAGAAGAATCAAGGCTAGATAAACGAGAAGCCTTGCTATCAAGAGATGAATATCAAGCCCTAGATACTCACACTAAAGGAGGAAGAAATAAGTCTTACTTCCAGAAAGAAACTCATAAAGATTCTCACCCCAAAAAAAAATCCATACATAAAGAATCTCAACCAAGGACATTCCAGAAGTTTCAGAAAGGACAAAGAAAAGGAAAAGATTTATCATCCTACCAATGTTACCATTGTGACAAGATGGGACATATTGTGAAACATTGTCCATCTAGATGAGAAGAATACAAGAATAAAAACAAGAGGTATCATGCCCATGCAGTTGAAAATGAGAGCCACCCACAACGATGATAAAAGAACAAATTGAAGACCATGTCTTAATCGCGGCCCTCTCAGGATCAGTATCACCTTGTGAGGACACTTGGCTCATTGATAGTGGCACTTCCAAGCACATGACAGGTCAAAGAGACATTATCTCTTTCCTTTCCGAAAATAAGTTTACTCAGAAAGTTATGCTTGCAGATGATTATCAATACCCTAGCAAGGGAGTAGGAGAATCAAATTACAAGCTTAATTCAGGGACTCCAATGAATATGAAGAATGTACTCTATGTACGAAGTTTTAGAAATAAATTACTCTCCATATCAGCTTTACAAAATAAGGCTTCGGAGTTACCTTTATAGATGGAGAAGTTCTTATGTGGGCCAAAGGAAAAACCATGAAAGAATCAATTGTTATTGGAAAACAAGAAGGTGGCTTGTAGAAGCTAAAGGGTCATTCAGAAGTAGCCATGGCCCACTCCATTGAGAATCTGTGTGAACTTTGTCATAGAATATTAGCCCACATAAAATACAATACATTACCTTACATAAGCAAAGCAGTCACATGTCTACCAAAACGCAAGGTTGACCATGAAGGTGTGTGCAATGGATGTGCACAAGGGAAGAACATCAAGAACCATTTTCCGAAGAGAGACAGTAAAGAAAAAGGAGTCCTAGAACTCATTCACTCAGATGTGTGTGGCCAATTTCCATCATCCTCCATCAGTGGGTATGTATACTATGTATCTTTTATTGATGACTATTCTCATAAAACCTGGGTTTACTTTTTGAAATCAAAAGATGAAGTGTTCAGTAAATTCAAGGAATTCAAAGCCTTGATAGAGAATCTTTCTGAAAGAAATATCAAGATACTCACGTTAGATAATGGAGGAGAATACACCTCAAAAGAGTTTGTAAACTTTTGCAAAGATGTCGAGATCAAGAGGGAGCTCACCACTCCCTACAATCCTCAACAAAATGGTGTGGCGGAAAGAAAGAACGGAACTATAATGGAAGCAGTGAAGACCATGATCCATTATCAAGATCTTCCAATGTGCTTATGGGAAGAAGCATCAAAAATAGAAGTATATGTACAGAACATATTGTCCCATAGTGCACTTGCATTCAAGACCCATGAAGAGATGTTCTCTGGAAAGAAGCCAGAAGTAAGCCATCTCAAAATATTTGGCTACCCAGTATTTGTACTTATTCCAAAAGAGAAGAGAACCAAGTTGGACCCTTCAGGAAAGAAGGGAATATTTGTTGGATATTGTGAGGTCTTCAAGGCCTTTAGAGTTTATATACTAGGTTACCATCACATTGAGATCAGCAGGGATGTAACCTTTGATGAAAATGTAGCACTCAAGAAATCAAGAAGATGTCAGCCTGAAGAAGTATATGAAGAGGAACCTGTAGCTCCCAGAGTTGCAGAACTAGTGAGGGAAGTCATAGCTTCCCCTGATGAGGATATTCTAGAAGATCATGACATGGTAGAATCTCAAGAACCTCCCCATATAACGATCTCCCACAAGATAAAGCCAGCCTGGGCAAGAAAACTTATGCAAGATGGAGAGAAGTATGGTGTCCCCAAAGGAACCATGAGACAAGTGAAGAAGCCTAAGCCATTCTCCAATTATATGGATTTGATGTGTGATATCTTAGAGAAGGAACCTACCTACTTTGAAGAAGCCATTCAAAATAAATAATGGGCAGATTCCATGACAGAATAATACCAATCCATCATAAATAATGATGTATGGGAAATAGTTCCCAGACCGAAGAGCAAGGATGTGGTATCTTCCAAATGGATTTTCAAAATAAAACATGTTGTTGATGGAAGTATTGAGAAATATAAAGCAAGTTTTGTTGCTCGTGTCTTTTCCCAAAAGAAAGGCATTGACTATGAAGATACATTTGCTCATGTAGCCAGATACACTTCGATCAGAACCATCATAGCCATTGCAGCTAAGATGAAGTGGAAGTTACACCAGATGGATGTGATAATAGCTTTCTTGAATTATGGTTTCATTGAAGAAGAAGTGTATATAGAACAACCTCGAGGATTTGAAGTTGAAGACAAGAAGACTCGTGTGTACAAATTGAATAAAGCTCTCTACGGATTAAATCAAGCTCCTAGAGCTTGGCATGGAGGGATTGACAGTTTTCTAATGAGCTTGGGCTTTACCAAGAGTAAAGCAGATTCTAACCTTTACTTCAAGGTTATGAATGATGAGCTTGTTATATTGTTTTTTTATGTGGATGACTTATTCTTAACTGGATAAGAAAATCTCATCACTGAATGTAAGAAGAAGATCGCTGCAGAATTTGAGATGAAATACCTTGGCCTAATGCACTATTTCTTAGGTCTTGAGGTTTGGCAAAGCCCAAAGAGGATATTCCTTAACCAAGGGAAGTATGCATTTGAAATCTTGAAGAGATTTCATATGTTGGAGTGAAAGTCCATGAATGCACCCATGGAAACAAAGTTGAAGCTCTTGGTTGATACTTCATCAGAATTGATTGATGTTACACTATATAGACAGATCATTGGATTGTTGACGTATCTAATGAACACCAAGCCAAATATATGTTTTGTTGTGAACACCTTGAGTTAGTTTCTGGTAGAGCCCAGACGTGTTCACTTGACTATTGAAAAACATGTGATGAGGTACCTTAAGGGTACATTATATTGTGGTATCAGTTATGATGGAGATCATGACTTCAGACTGAGTGGATATACTAATTTAGATTGGGTTGGAAGTGTCTCTGACATAAAGAGCACTTCAAGATGTTGTTTTAGTCTAGGGTCATCCATGATCTCATGGAAGAGTAGGAAGCAATCAAGCATTGCTCTTGGCACGGAAGAATCAGAATACATTGTTGCTTGTTCTGCCAATTTTGAATCCATATGGCTTCAGAAGTTGTTTACAGGTCTATTCTATCTAGAGATGGAAGCAACCCTGATCCTATGTGATAACCAGAGCTGCATAAAGATGACAGAGAACCATGTGTTCCATGAAAAGTCAAAACACATAGAGATCCAATATCATTACATCGGTGATATGGTGCAAAGACAAGCCATAAAGCTCCATTATGTTAGCACAGATGAACAGGTTGTTGATGTGTTGAGAAAGCCTCTATCTCATGTAAAGTTTGACCACTTTCGATATAAGCTTGGTATAGTCCGTAAGGACCTCCCTCAAAAGGGGGAGTAGTGTTGTGATGCCATCCCCATGATGATGATGTGCCAGCCTTATGATGTGATGATGTACCAGCCTTGTGTTGTGATGATGTACCAGCCTCGTGATGTGATGATGTACCAGCCTCGTGATCTGATGATGTACTAGCCTCGTGCTGTGATGATGTGTCATCCTCGTGTTGTGATAATTTACCAGCCTCATGTTGTGATGATGAGTCAGCCTTATGTTGTGATAATGTGCCAGCCTCATGTTGTGATGATGTGTTCCAGACTCGTGTTGTGATTCCAGCTTCATGTTGATGATGTTGTGCTTCCAGTCTCGAACTGTGATGCCAGCTGTTATAACCCTATGATTCATAGGATTAAATGGTGACTGGAAATTTATTCCTTTACTGTATTTTGGGATGCAAATAATTTTTCATTCTGCAAATGATTTGCAAATAAAAAGAAAAGAGAAAAGAAATGAAAAAGAAAAGAAAAGAATAAAAGAGGACATAAAAGAAAAATAATAAGGCCCCGTGTAATAAGAATGACTTGATCCATACAGTGTAATCATGGTCAAGACTTTTTGAATTTATGATGATAGGATTAGTGAATAAATATTGGCTAAAATGTTTAATCTTAGCCAAGTAGATAGGTTAGTTAGTGAATAAATTTGGTCAAACTGTTTAAACTTGATCAAATAGCCCTAGGATAGAGTAATTTTTAGCCCAAAAAACTAATCTAGGTTAAATGTGTTAGGTAAATAAGTTAGAACATAGGTTAGTTGGATTCCCTTCAATAAAAACAAGCATGATGTTGTATGGTATTCATTATTTTGATGTTAGAAGGTTGTGTTCTAACCCCTTGGTGGAAGAATGAAAGAAAAATAGCGCAAAAAACCCACAAGTCCACGCTATCCTAAGTTTCTGCAGTGTAATATGATTTTCTCCCCATGATTAAAAAGTGCGCCAAGATCTACGGCTGAGTGAATGGCGCCCATATCGACGACCGACAGGTAATATCGGACCCCCTTGACCATTCTACCTTTATTGGCAGGGGGGGTCCGAGTTGGTGGTATTCCCCGATGGGCCCCATCCTAACGTGTCACCATTGTGTTAACTCGAACCCCCCTTGCTCCAAATTGGTTACCACCTACCCCCCCCCCGAGTTAATCGCCATACCAGTTTCTCATACCACCATCGTCTCGTGACATCACACTCCACTGCCACTATCGTCCCCTCATGTCACACTCCACTACCGCCTCCCACAAGTCATGTCTAATTATATCGCTAGTATATTCCCCTCCACTCACCCGTCGCACATCAGATCTCGTTCACCTATCATCCAATCCCTGCTTTCCACATCATCCTCGCTCACCCATCACCCATACTTTAATGTCCACCTCATACCCTAGTTATCCATTGGAAAATTAATACAGGCTAACGTATATGTTAGGCTGCTGACCTGTTCCCCATACCTCCAATGGATACCTGTTTCCCCAGATAATCTCGTTCTTTTTCGCCATTTTTCCATCTTTCACAATACAAACACCTTTGAAATCACTATTCCCTGTGTTTTGTTTTCCTTCCACGACCTCCATTAATTCCTGAAATCTACAATCGGTGTCATCCCCTGTTTGAATTTCGTAGGTATCAGTTGAATTGATGGCACCAAAGTCCAAACAATCGGAAGTTGAGGAAAATCCTTTCCTCCTGCCTCCATTCGACATCGATCGGGTCCCTCTGGCCGACAAATATTACCTCATTTCTGAGCCCAAATGTGAATTTGATTTTGTTGAGCTACACTTTTGGTTTAGAGACACTTTCTTAGACTAGAGTGATGAGATTGGACTCTCAGAGTCTAATCTCTGACTATATTTGTTTCCCCAAATTCATCATTTCCCCGAGTTCACCCTCAAGTGTCAGGTGCATTATCTTCCTGATCAGAGAGTTATTGTTTCATCCTCCGGAGAGACCCTGTTCACTATCACACCCGAAGCCATTGACCAAATGCTGCAAATAACCAAAGTCGAATCCTTCTCTCCTTTTACCATTGAGATCCTAACCAAAATGTATCAAAAGTTGTCTTTTCCCCAGAGAGCATAGATTTTTGAACTTTTCCTCTCTGAGAGTGCCCCATTACCCAAAGAAAATCCCTCGTATCAATCATCGATTTTCTCAGTAAAAGGAAATCAAATTATTTCCTCCCTTTGCAGCCTACTTGGATACTAATCAGATGAGTGGGTAGATGAACCAATCTTGGGTTATCTATCTATCTTCTCCACCGAGGAGAGCTCTACAATGCAGTTCGACTACAACAGTTTTATGGTCGAGAATATTCATGAACAACTGTTCAAGTTTCCCACAAAAGGCATGTTCTGGCACTCCTCAATACTGGCATACTTGTTCGTATTCTTCCAAACAGACAAGTTCTTGTTTTCCATGCAAAAGCTAGATCAGAATGGCAAAAACAAACCGGTCACATCCTAGACGTCATTGTTGAGAAGGAACTCACCAGAATTCACGTTCAATTAGTTCATAGATCAGTTCTACCATCCAATGGTAAGCATGCTCAGCGGAAGACAAGAACCAAGGATAAGCGAATAAATCCAGTGGATTTTACATCTCTCAGACTTAGCCAAGACCGGAGACTGGTACCTGTACTAGAACCACACAGATATTAGAATATATGGATGCAAGATGGCCCCTTACAAATTGCCTAGATATTTTCCCGTGCGGATATTCGCCTTGGAATATATTAGGAAAATGATTAACTCATATGATATTCATTTTGTAGCTGTTACACATCAAAAATACTCACTTTGATAGTGTCGCAAGTGTCGTCATTACAAGGTTCGCAAGTGTCTCTTTTTGCTCACAAGTGTCGCAAGTGTTAAAGAAAGCATACTGCCATGATGCCCATGTTGTGCCTATAAACGACATCAAGAGGACACTTGGCACATGTCAAACACTTTATTTGGAAGAGGAGGAAAGGTTAATTGGGCTCATGAACCTTTTGCCATCTAAAAACACTCAAAAAACTAAGTTTTGAAGGAGAGCGCTCCCCTATACCTCTTCTGGGAGTGTTGGCGCTCCCCCTTACACTGTTTGGGAGCGTTATAAAGCTCCTTTGGCCCTTCTAAGGGAGTGCTGGTGTCTTTAGGAGTGTTAGCGCTCCCCTAAAAACTACTAGGGAGCGCTACAACGCTCTGATGGCCCTTTTAAGGGAGCGCTACCTATTTTAGGCAGCAGTTGAGTTGTTGAGATGAATGGGGGAAGGATCTTTTCATTCTTAGAAGGAAGTTGAGCTCGAATCCCTAGTATAGCCATGATCTTAGGGCAGATCCTCAACTAAAGGAGGAAAATACTCAACTTCCCCAAGGATATCTCAAGTTGTTGAGCCTCTCCAAGACTATATAAGCAAGCTTTCTCATGGTGAAAGAGGACTGGAAAGGGAGAATCACACCAAACTTATGACCTTATAAGTGGTGCTGGAACAAAGATATTTTGGAGGCAAGAGACCTATGATCTCATAGGGATCAATCAGTGAAGCTATCATCATTCGGATCGTGGATCTTTCGAGCAAGGGTTAGACAAGGAGGACTTGACGAAGCTGCTGCAATTCATCTATGGTTGTAAGCAATGTTTTGTCCTCATTAATATAATTTGCTTGGCTTGTTTCTTTCTAATTCGTGTTCAATCTCACATGAATTAGTCTCTTTAGTATATAGACCTATTTCGGACTAATCTTGATAGAGTAGGAAGTAGTCGTACTTTGTTTGTCTACAGGGCTTATCGAGGAGCGAAAGATTGGATCTCAATTCGGAGCGTGCAGGGACAAACATCGGTAAAAGGTACTTATTTTCTCCTTCCTCCTCACACACTAGTTCACCTAGATCTAAAAGGAAGTCAGTGACCATGATAAGCACTTTCTGTCTTAGATTTAAGAGTCTAGCTCTTTGAGGAGATCTACCTGTCCGCAGGGAGATTTTCCTTCAACAGAAATTGGCGACTCCACTAGGGAGGAATCAGAACTTTCATAGTTTTGTTTTTCCTCATAGGCCTTGTATTACCCTTTGTGTTCTTAGGCCTTGTTCACCCCTTCATATCTTATTGCATTTGCTGATTGACTCTTTACCCTATCACACTCAGCTTACTTGTCAAAATTTGATCAAAATTTTGGGTTTCTAGACATTTTTATGAGTTTTTTTAGCCTGGCGCCCCCCTGCCCATGTTAGCAAAGCACCAGCACTCCCTGGAAGTGTTGGAAAGGGATTTATAACTCTCTGGTGGCCCTTATACCAGAGCGCCAGCCCTTTTTTTCCCAAAATCTCTTCAAAAATTGTATTTTTTGGAGGCCCAAACCCTGTTTTTTCACTTGCTGAGCTGCTTTGTGATTCAATGATTCTTCCTTTGACCTTTGAAATGATTCCTCCTAAGAAGTAAACACCTTGTTGTTCATATTTTATGCCCTTCTTCATTATTTTTGAGTTTTTTTTGTTGAGAGCTTGAAATCTATCCCCTGCTTTCTTCTCTCCTATCCGACTAAGTGGGAACTCTAGTGAAGGACATTAGAAGTCTGTGTCTCTTCTCATTTGGTTCTTTGAGTTCATCTGATCCAATTTCTTTCTCCTTCCTTTTGCATTTTTTATTTTCTTTCTCTTGTTTGATTGCAAAAGGGTGTGTTGTTTGTGCAAAATCTGCATTTTCTTGTCTGAATCTCCTTGATCTGAAAGGGTAGTTGGCAGGACAAGTTTTTCATTGAATTGATCAGCATTCGCATGAAAACGACAAAAGTACATATTAATGATTAGTTTGCATATAAGTTTGCATTTCTGAAATGTTGTAGCATCATATTGGACTTGATTGAGAACAAAATTGATTGAGGACATTCCTTATCAAGTGTTTGATAGTGAAAACGACTCTTCCTCTTTCCCTTAAATAGGTATTCATTGAAAAGAAACGATTGTTTATCATATTTCATGCATATTTTTAGGAATTGAGTCATCATTCCATCAATTTCACTTTTGTACACCCTCTGAGTAAACAACAGCCATTAAAATCAACGCTTAACTAAAATTTATTAGACTTTTTACATCTTTGTTAGCAAACCTACATTAGTTTAAGGTGTAGGGCTTTGGAATAGGTTGAAAGGATAACTTTCCAAAGCTATCRAACAAACTTAGTATCTTGCGGTAGGGAGAGTCAAATCCAATTGTCGTATTGGCTTGCTGGGATCCCCCTCTCACACAGGGGTTACGCACGAGGTCGCATTCGGGTGAGTTACGGAGATTATCCCTCCGTGGCCCAACTGTTTGTAGTGATCAGATCGTATATTGGGGGTCACTGGAAGGTATACCCACGATTATGTGTGGGAGCCTTTCGGGTTGATTTCGGACTTGTTATCCTGCCCATATGTTTCGACTGGACTATCGACTGTACCTACCCAGGGGATGAATACGAGTTGGTGACCTTAGTAGCCACAATATTTAGGGTCTCACACAAGGTGACGGAGAAGGGAAGTCTCACTGTACCTGGAACAGACGTTGGTCAAACTCACTCGGGCTCCTTGGAGGGTAAATCCACAATTACTGCGTGGAAGCTTGCACCAAGGTGTAAGTCCGTTAAG
>JZKD02S0312831.1:244047-273540 GCA_000966675.3 Picea glauca
GTGTTGTATCTTCATTTTCATTTTCCTTCATGTCCAAATAACTTCATCAATATTCTGGTCCAAAACCCATGACTAGGGTTGACATCAATGACAACAACCAATCTTCCAACATATATAAGCAAGCTTTCTAATGGTGAAAGAGGACTGGAAAGGGAGAATCACACCAAACTTATGATATTATAAGTGGTGCTGGAACAAATATATTTTGTAGGCAAGATACCTATGATCTCATAGGGAGAAATCAGTGAAGCTATCATCATTCGGATCGTGGATATTTCGAGCAAGGGTTAGACAAGGAGGACTTGACAAAGCTGTTGCAATTCATCTATGGTTGTAAGCAATGTTTTGTCCTCATTAATATAATTTGCTTGGCCTGTTTCTTTCTAATTCGTGTTCAATCTCACATGAAATAGTCTCTTTAGTAGATAGACCTATTTCGGACTAATCTTGATAGAGTAGGAAGTAGTCATACTTTGTTTGTCTATAGGGCTTATCGAGGAGCGAAAGATTGGAGCTCAATTCAGGGAATGCAGGGACAAACATTGGTAAAAGGTACTTCTTTTCTCCTTCCTCCTCACACACTAGTTCACCTAGATCTAAAAGGCAGTCAATGACCATGATAAGCACTTTCTGTCTTAGAGTTAAGAGTCTAGCTCTTTGAGGAGATCTACCTGTCCGCAGGGAGATTTTCCTTCAACAGTAGCTTTCAAGAAGAAACGACAATTGAGTATCAAAGGACAGATAGGACCTTTCATCTACAACAGCCGAGCCGCAAGGGTAATGGTCGATAAAATTTTGAAGGAGATGAAGTTCAGCATCAGTTTTTCGTGGCACTATGATCCTTGTGGCATCATCGCAGAAACCAGATTGAAGAATAAAACATCTCCATATGCTAAATTCCCAAACCAGAAACCAAGAAATTCATGAACCAGACAAAGTGGGAAGCGAACACTTTGTAAGACTCCGGACCACAACCTCCTTCAGCCAGCATTTCACAAACCACTACTCCACAGGTTCTATTAGAGAAGAGGCCCAGAAAATAAGTCTCCCCGTTAGTTTCTGAAGTCTCAGCAGAATATTTCCAGCTTTATAGGAAAAATCCCAAGACCAGTCATACCCCTGACAGATCCAGAAGAGAAGATATCCAGTCCACCACAGTAGTAGAAGGAGAACATTCACCATTTTTCTCGAGCAGTCAACAAAATATGTCTTCCTCTTCATCAAAGAAGTAGATTGATACCACCTCGATCACCCAGCCACCACAACGATCCATAGGGATGAGTATTTTTGAGAAATACAATCTGATGAAGAAAAAGAATGAGATGATGACAAGAAGCACCTATGCCCAATTTTGGAAACAAACATCAACAGCATAGCATAGACTGCTCTCCTCCTTTGATACAGAAAAGGGGAGAATGCATATGACCTATTTTCAAGCACAGGTGCCTTAGCCAAAGAAAATTTTCAACTACAAGAGGTCAACTTTTGAGTTCGATGTTGCAGAAGTACATCCACCCGACCAGATGGACTTGCACAAACAGACTGGAGAAATGATTTTCTCAACATTGGAAAACACTTCCACAACTGCAACAAAGTTGCAGGTGTCTCTGAACAATGTTTAGACTCAACTAAAGTTGGATAAAGTGTCATCTTTTGTGAAGGACAATAGGATCAAATATTTAGAAGACCTAGTACTCAAAATTGGGTACGATCCCTCCAATGTGAAAGTAGCGGAAGAACTACTAAAGAAAAAGAATGTTGACATAGCATCCTTGAGAAAACAATTAAAATTTTTAGCTACTGAAGACCCACAGGCCAAATAGATAGTCGAGACAGAAGGCCAAAAAGAAGAGATTCTAAAGTTAATCATGGAACAGAACGCACAGATCAAGGAGATGGAAGTAGAGTTGGAAAGGTTAGTAAAGGAAAAGGAACAGACATAGCCCATGGAAGTCATTCCACTGAGTGAAATCCCCCTCACGGGAGTTAGCACAGTGACATCATTAGTAACTACCACAGCCTAACTTCCATCAGCTTCTCCAGGGACAGTTCTAGAAACATCTGAAGCTCTAGCAAAATCGACGGAGGAGATGACCTTACAAGGAGCAGAAATTAAAACACTAAATCAAGAAATAGAGAATCTCTAGAAACTTAAATCCTCCTTCCAGGCAAGCTACAACACAGAGAGGCACACATCAGAAAAACTTAAGCACGAAATATAGCAGCTGCAAAGGCAAATAGTTGTGGGAAAAACACTAGCAGAAGCCAAGGAGAACATTTGGTTGGATATCTCGAAATCCATGACATAAATTTGGCCACTTGTGAAGATCATGTTTGAGAAGCATGAATTGGTGTTGAGGAGTAGGCAGGCCATTGAAAAAACAAAGGGAGAGTTGGGAGAGATGCCCACAGAGGCAAATGAAATCATCAAAATCCTAAATTCGAAGACTAAGGAGGAGCTAGAATGCCTGGAAATTGAGGATGGGACTGAAATCGTCCTCAAGGTTAAGAAAGCCCTGACCAAAAGAGGACTAATGTTACAATTGGAGGAGAGAGCCCAAAACATGGATATCGGAGTTCAGATATTCTTCATCAATATTGATGCTTTGCAAAAGAAAGGTCTTCCCAGTTTACTAGTTTTAAATGACAAGCTGATGACTTTGTCCAACTACAAAAAAAAAATGACCATGGTGGAAAAGGATAGCTCTAAGTTTTCAAGAATACAAGGTAGCATAACAGGTAAGGCGTTTTTAGAGACTCTATAGTTGGACCTCAGTATCCAACATGAAATCAAGTATATTTTCATCACCAAACCATCTTTTGCCAAATATATAGAGATGGACGAAGTCTACAGAAGGTTACTAAAAGTCACCATTCCCAGTCAAAAGAGATGGGAGGATTTGTGCACTCTTATCGAGTAAGTGATGAGGTGTACAATCCAAGTCAGCACGCAGAACAGTCAAAATCAAGTTGTTGACTCGCCAACAATCTTCCTAAAAAATAGCATGGAGAATCCGATAGATCATTAGCAGTTCTTATATTTTTGTATTTTTTTATCTAGTTAGTTATATTTAGACTCCACCACATCCTGATCATTAATGCCAAGATCGTTTGTAATATTTCTTATAAATACTTCAAACTTCGAAGTACTGAGGGTTGATCTTTACGCTCAAGCAAGCTGTAAGCACTGAAATTTTTCTCAAGAGATCTACCAGTAATAAAAGGGACAATTCACAGGATTCTTGCGTGTTAACTGTTGGTGATGTTTACTCCTCTTCGTTGAATGTGTATCTGTCTTCATAATCATTTTTTTTTTCTATATATGATCATTTAAAAGAAGTTAAAGTTGCATAAATTATCTTCTTATACTCTTTTTCTGTCTTATAAAGATCTAAGTGTTTGTCTTCTGATGTTATGATGAAGAAATTCTTAAATGATTCTTTATTTTAATTGATTATATCATATTTTTTGTTGTTCATCATTTTAATTCTAAAGGATCCCATAGTTGCATTATCCTGCCCTGTGAAAAGACCTAATAAAATTTGTTCTTTGGTCTCAAACTTTATAAAAAAGACCCCATAGCCCAATGGATGCGTAAAAAATATTTCAAACATTTTATAAAACAATCAACACAATCTTATTTATTTAACTAGCCTAATATCTGAAACCTGAAACATAGTCAAATCTTACAGAGAGATCCCTCTTTGAAACTGGCAGGGCTAGATCCCAGTTTCGAAGTGGTTGGATAAAGTTACCTCTAATAAATTTCTTCTACCTCCTGACAACCTCTGGGAATATACAGATCGATAACATAGTGGTGACCATACTGGGGAACTGAACAAACTTTTCATCCCATGATTTCTTTTCCCTAGACAAAGAAAACTTTATTTTTGAACAAATCACAAAATTTAAACTTATAAAGAGATAATGTTCAGAGGTTGTTAAAGTTTGTATATAATTAGTTTAAATTTCTTAAAAATTTAAAAATTTTGGCTCCCAAAAGAACTTACACCAGATCTCACCCAGATCCAAAACCTGCAACAGCACTAGACAATCCAGAAAAATTACTCAAGAAGAAAAACACTGCAGAAGTTTTTGGGAGTCACAATCCTCTTCATAGGTCCCCTTCTCTTCCAGAGAAGCTCATTTCCCTTCAAGATCTCGAGTTTGATATATATTTTGAAAAAAGCCTCTTTAAAACAAATTCTGACATCTTTGTAAGTGAAACAGTTTTAGATAAAACCATCCTACAACCCAGGACTCCTGAAATACTTTCTCCCAAGGTAGACGTTGATCAAGATTTGCTACTAGATCTTCTAACTTGTCAAATTCTTGAAGAAATCATTGATCAATGTTATCCCTTGTTCAAATTTCGCAAGTATCAGTCGAAGTGATGGCGCCAAAGTCCAAACAATTGGAAGTTGAGGAAAATACTTTCCTCCCGCCTCCAGTCGACATCGATCGGGTCCCTCTGGCCGACAAAGATTACCTCATTTCCAATCCCAAATGTGAATTTTATTTTGTTGAGATACACTTGTGGTTCAGAGACACTTTCTTAGACCAGAGTGACGAGATTGGACTCTGGGAGTCCAATCTCCCACTATATCTATTTCCCCAAATTCATCATTTCCCTGAGTTTGCCCTCAAGTTCCAGGTGCACTATCTTCCTGATAAGAGAGTTATTGTTTCATCCTCTGGAGAGACCCTGTTCACTATCACACCCGAATCCATTGACCAAATGCTGCAAATAACCAGAGTCAAATCCTTCTCTCCTTTTACCATTGAGATCCTAACCGAAATGTATCAAAAGTTGTCTTTTCCCCGGAGAGCACAGATTTTTGAAATTTTCCTTTCTGAGAGTGCCCCATTACCCAAAACAAATCCCCCGTATCAATCATCAATTTTCTCAGTAAAAGGAAATCAAATTATTTCCTCCCTTTGCAGCCTATGTGGATACTACTCAGACGAGTGGGTAGATGAACCAATCATGGGTTATCTATCTATCTTCTCCACCGAGGATATCTCCACAGTGCAGTTCGATACTGCAGTTTTTTGGCCCAGAATATTCAAAAACAACTGTTCAAGTTTCCCAGAAAAGGCATGTTTTGGTACTCCTCAATACTGGCATACTTGTTCGTATTCTTCCAAATAGACGATTTCTTGTTTTCCATGCAGAAGCTAGTTCAGAATGGAAAACCACAACCATTCACATCCTGGACGTCACTGCTCAGAAGGAACTCACCAAAATTCACTTTCAATCAGTTCATAGATCAGGTCTACCATCCAGTGGTAAGCATTTTCAACAGTAGAAAAGAACCAAGGATAAACAAAGAAATCCAACGGATTTTACATCTCTCAGACTTGGCCAAGACCAGAGACTGGTACCTGTACCAGAACCACGCACAGATTAGAATATATGGATGTGAGTTGGCCCCTTACAAATTGCCTATATATTTGCCTGTGCGGATATTCACCTTGGAATATATTAGGCAAATGATTAACTCTGATGATATTCATTTTGTAGCTTTCAAGAAGAAATAGCAATTGAGGATCAAAGGAAATATAGGACCTTTCATCTGTAACAACCGAGCCGTAGGGGTAATGGCCGATAAAATTTTGAAGGAGATGAAGTTCAGCATTAGTTTTCTGTGGCACTATGATCCTTGTGGCATCATCACAGAAACCATATTGAAGAATAAAATATCTCCATATGCTCATGTTCCCAAACCAGAAAACGATAAATTCATGAACCAGACATAGTGGGAAGTGAACACTTTGGAAGACTCCGGACCACAGCCTCCTTCAGCCAGCATTTCACAAACCACTACTCCACAGGTTCCAGTAGAGAAGAGGCCCAGAAAATAAGTCTCCCCGTCAGTTTATAAAGTCTTAGCAAAATATTTCCAGGTGTATAGGAAAAATCCCAAGACCAATCATACCCCTGACAGATCCAGAGGAGAAGATATCCAGTCCACCACAGTAGTAGAAGGAGAACATTCACCATTGTTCTCGAGTAGTCAGAAAATGATGTCTTCCTCTTCATCAAAGAAGCATATTGATACCATTTTGATAACCCAGCCACCACAAGGATCCATAGGGCTGAGTATTTTCGAGAAATACAATCTGATCAAGAAAAAGAATGAGATGTTGACCAGCAGCACCTATGCCCAATTCTAGAAACAAACATCAACAGCACAGCATAGACTGCTCTTTGCCTTTGATATAGAAAAGGGGAGAATGCATATGGCCTTTTTGCAAGCACAGGTGCCTCAGCCAAAGGAAATTTCCAACTACAAGAGGTCAAGTTTCGAGTTCGATGTTGTTGAGGTACATCCAGCCGACCAGATGGACTTGCACAGACATACTGGAGAAATTATTTTCTCAACATTGGAAAACACTTCCACAACTGCTGCAAAGTTGTAGGTGTCTCTAAACAATGATCAGACTCAACTAAAGTTGGAGAAAGTGTCATATTTTGCGAAGGACAACAAGATCAAATATTTAGAAGAGATGGTACTCAAAATTGGGTATGATCCCTCCAATGTGAAAGTAGCGGAAGAACTACTAAAGAAAATGAATATTGGCATAGCATCCTTGAGGAAACAATTAAAATTTTCAGCTACTGAAGACCCACAATCCAAAGAGATGGCCGAGATAGAAGGCCAAAAAGAAGAGATGCTAAAGTTAATCATGGAACAGAACGCACAGATCAAGGAGATGGAAGCAGAGTTGGAAAGGTTAGTAAAGGAAAAGGAACAGACACAACCCATGGAATTCATTCCACTAAGTGCAGTCCCCTTCACAAGAGTTACCACAGTGACAGCATCAGCAACTACCACAACTGAACTTCCATCAGCTTCTCCAGGGACAGTTTTAAAAACATCTGAAGCTCTAGCAAAATCGATGGAGGAGATGACCTTACAAGGAGAAGAAATCAAAAAACTGAATCAAGAAATAGAGAATCTCCATAAACTTAAATCCTCCTTCCAAGAAAACTACAACACAGAGAGGCACACATCATAAAAACTTAAGCAGGAAATACAGCAGCTGCAAAGGATAACAGTTGTGGGAAAAACACTAGCAGAATCCTAGGAGAACATTTAGATGGATATCTCGAAATCGATAATAGAAATCTGGACACTTGTTCAAATCATGCTTGAGAAACATGAATTGGTGTTGGGGAGCAGGAAGGCCATTGACAAGACAAAGGGAGAGCTGGGAGAGATGCCCACGGAGGGAAATGAAATCATCATATTCCTAAATTCGAAGACTAAGGAGGAGCTAGAAGGCCTGGAAATTGAGAATAGGACTAAAACATTCCTCGAGGTTAAGAAAGTTCTGACCAAAAGAGGACTAATTTTACAATTGGAGGAGAGAGTCCATAACATGGATATCGGAGTTCAGAGATTCTTCAGCAATATTGATGCTTTGCAAAAGAAAGGTCTTCCTAGTTTACTAGTTTTAAATGACAATTTGATGACTTTGTCCAACTACAAACAAAAAATGACCATGGTAGCAAAGGATATCTCTAAGTTTTCATGAATACAGGGTAGTATAACAGGCAAGGAATTTTGAGAGACTCTGCAGTTGGACCTCAATATCCAACATGAAATCAAGTATATTTTCATCATCGAGCCAACTTTTTCCAAATATACAGAGATGGACAAAGTATACAGAAGGTTACTAAAAGTCACCATTCCCAGTCAAAAGAGATGGGAGGATATGTGCACTCTAATCGAGTAAGTGATGAGGTGCACAATCCAAGTCAGCACGCAGAACAGTCAAAATCAAGTTGATGACTAGCCAACAACCTTCCTAAAAATCAACATGGAGAATCTGACAGATCATTAGCAGTTCCAATATTTTTGTATTTTGTTATCTAGTTAGTTAGATTTAGACTCCACCACGTCCTGATCATTAATGACAAGATCGTTTGTAATCTTTCTTATAAATACTTCAAACTTCGAAGTATTGAGGGTTGATCTTTACGCCCAAGCAAGTTGTAAGCATTGAAATTTTTCTCAAGAGATCTACCAGTAATAAAAGGGACAATTCACAGGATTCCTGCGTGTTAACAATTGGTGATGTTTACGCCTCTTCTTTGAATGTGTATCTATCTTCGTAATCATTTTTGTTTTCTATATATGATCATTTAAAATAATTTAAAGTTGTAGAAGTTATCTTCGTATACCTTTTTTTTGGCTTTTAAATATCTAAGTGTTTGTCTTTTGATGTTATGATAAAGAAATTCGTAAATTCTTCTTTATTTTAATTTATTATCTCATATTTTATGTTGTCCGTCATTTTAATTCTAAATGATCCAATAATTGCATTATCATGTCCTATGAAAAGACCTAATAAAATATGTTTTTTGGTCTCAAACTTTATAAAACAGACCCCATAGCCCAATGGATGCATAAACAATATTTCATCCATTTTATAAAACAATCAACACAGTCTTATTTATTTAACTAGCCTAATATCTAAAACCTGAAACATAGTCAAATCTTACAGAGAGATCCCTCTCTGAAATTCGCAAGGCTAGATCCCAGTTTCGAAGTGGTTGGATAAAGTTACCTCTGATAAATTTCTTCTACCTCCTAACAAACTCTGGGAATTTACAGAGCGATAACACCAACTTCGTGTTGATGATATTATGTAACCAGCTTTATGCTGTGATGCCAGCTTCGTGCTAAATATGCTCGGCCTAGTGTTGATGTTGATGATGCTCCATATTTTTCTTGTGGGTGGGAAATCCCCCTACGGACTAGCATTAAGGGTTTTATCATGCATGCAGAAATGACCTAAATCTTCCTACTTCTTACCATCATCCCATGCCTAAACCCCATTATTCATATGCAAATACAAGGTTAAAAATATCAAGTTGATGTACATTATTTTCCGTGTTTGATGTCGATCCCTTTTCATGCTTGGTCGCTCTTTGATTGCAACTCTCCTCCCAACGCTAAACTGCATTCAAAAAAGAAAAACAAAGAATTCCACATGCATTTGATCTATAAACTAATGGGTTAGATATTCTATCAAAATATAATCAATATTACACATTAAACACCTGATATGGCAGGATGGGAAAAGTATTTCTTTTATTAATCTCACAAGAATACCTTACAATAGTGAGATCGGCCACTACTCCTCGAATCTGGTCCTGGGCTCCTCTTCAACTGTGCTCCAACTGCTTTCAAATATGCTTCTTCTTCACACAATAGTTGCAAAAGGTTGAGGCAAGGGGAATACTAAATCGGGTAGAGTTTCTTTACTATGATTTTCCTCTTTTCAAATGGGACCCCTACCCCTTATTTTATAGACTAGAAAGGGCTAGGTATTTGGTCGAGTGACCGGCTATGAGTGGCCAAAAGGTTTAGATAACTTACCCAAAACTATGTGTTTCATCAGCAACTTTCCATTTTTTGTGCTTTTGTAGGTACACGCGGGCTGTAGTGGGTCAGCTAGCATGTACACGCGTGCAGTAGTGGAGAAGGGTGTGTGTGCCTTTAAAAGGGGTGTTTTTAAGAAGATTTGTTCAGTAGTGGCTTGGCAAAGAAGGAATATGAGATGGTCTGATGCCAGGTAAGCATGTCTAGTGCAAATTAGAGTTATAACAATTTTGTGTTGTGTTTTTGCTGCTATTGATGATGAGAAAAAATTTTGATGATTTATAGATACGCCAGTCAGTGTTCCAATATGTTGTTGATGATGATGCCCTCTCTCTCGCCTGATGTTGTTGTAGAATACCCTTCTTGTTAAGGGGGAGTGTTGAAATATTGTAACTACAAAGAGTATTCTACTTATTATTGATGTATTATTCATTAGATCAATCCCTTTTTGTGGATTGATCATGTCGGGCATTGTAAATGACTAAATCCCCTTTTGCGGATTGGTCAAACCCTAATTGTAATATTCTAAATGAGAAGTCAGCCCCCATAATATATTAAAGTGGTTATAACCACCCAGAATGAGAATTCGGCCCTGCCAATGAAAAGACACCTCAGTTCATCACCTGCAAAATTGTATAAATAAGAGAGGCCAGCGCCTCATTTGTTCACTCACTCACTTGTTCATCAGAGTGCAAGTTTGGAGCTGCAGTTGGAGAAGAAGGAAGAGAGAGAGAGGCGCATACTTGGGAGAGGAATTTCTGTATTTTTTTGTTTATTCTCTTGTCATTGTATTGGCTATCTATATTAAGGAAGTTTTTGTTGGGTTTTCTCCCCCATAAGGGTTTCCCAGGATAAATGATGTGTATCTTGTGATTGTGTATTTCTCAGTGATCCTATATATCCTATGTTTATCTAGTTAATTGAAAAGAAACCTAAGAATAGCTTAAAATCTAACACCGTGTACATCGATTTTTGTGCTCAAATTTAAAAATATTCTTAGTTTTCCATGCCAAGTCATGGAATCCATGATCCTTGACCTTCCATATCTTATAAACGCTCTGATTTGACACTTCAATTCCATTTGGAGGCTATAAATTGAGCCATATATAAGCCTTGAGTAGGATTATTGTTGAAATCAAATACACTCTGGAGAAATTTCACTTCATATTGAGTCTGCATCCCTTTGTCCTTTAAGTATGAACTACTCTTATGCTCATCCCCCAAGATCTCCCCATTTTGTCAAGGAGGAACTCGATTACTCATAATACTTATGAGCTTGCCTTTGTGGAGGATTGAAGTGATGAAGGCCCGAGTGGAGGGACTTATCTTCTTGGTTCTGATATGTGCCTCTTCAGAAGTTTGTCACCTATGCACTATTGTTGATTTTACATTAATAGAGATACTCTTTTCTTGTCCAATTATATGTTGAAAATATTTATGCTATTTTCCATGGGTAGATTTGTTATACATGTTAATGGATTATGTTAGTTTACATGATAACATTTTATATATTCTCCATATGCTTTTGTATCTTGGATGTCGAGGACAAGTTGCAGGCATCAAGCATTAGATTATGAGCTCGACGAAGGTATTCTACAAACATCCGGAAGAGGTAGGATTCTATCATTTCTTTTGTTGGCATTTCCATTTGTCTAGCATACTTGAGTTGGAGTTGATTTATGGGTGTCGTTCCATATGTTGTGGTTTTACCCCAAGCCATATAGATTTAATTCCGCATAACCCCAAAGATACACTTGGACTTCTTCAAGTACAATTGATTCTCCCTTGATACCTTAAATAATTCTACCAAGTGTTTTTTTATGGTCTTCCACGTTCTCATTGAACACTATAGTGTCATCTAAATAAAAAACCACAAACTTGTCCAAGAAATTTGTTAACACCTCATTCATCAGCGTGAAAAACATTGCAAGAGATTTGCACAATTGGAAAGGCATAACAAGATATTTGAAACTTCCATAACTTGTCATAGAAGTTGTCTTTGCCTCATCTCCTGACACAATCCTTACTTGGTAGTATCCTTTCCTCAAGTATAACTTTGAGAAAACCTTTGTCTTAAACAACTTGTTAAAACAATATACTACCAAGGGTGAGGGGTATTGGATCTTGATGGTTTGCTTGTTCCACACACAGTAGTCCAAGAATATCCTAAACTTGTGGATCTCCTTCTTCTTTTGGAAGAGGATAGGTGCACCATAAGGGGAACATGTGAAGAGAACTGAGGTATTATCAGGCTGCTAAATATGATCTGGCTTTGACCATATTTTATCTCTAAGTTTGAACTTCCAAAACTTCCCTTTGTTTCCTTTTCGGACAACAAATTGTTTAGTAAATTTATGCTGATAATTTTTGTGGTTAAGTGTTCTTTTGGGGTGCCCTTGCAAGTGTTTTCATACCAATGGTTAGCACATAAAATAATACTCAAAACACATAACACTCCTCACAATATTTACAACTTTAAATGTTGATCTACACTTCTAAGAATGCATGAAAAATGACACATAAGTTTTTGGTCAACATGACCCTGGAAAAACCCCCATGGGGAAAACCAACTTGAGCTAGATGTATATATTTGGGGATCTCAAAGAATAAATACAACAAGGAAAACTACAACAAGTGAACCTGGTACAATAGCAACCAATCTTGGATGCTTTTGAGTCCTTTGTTGATGTGCCTGCTAGCCCAGTAATGAAGGTGCCCTTAGCCTTGGTGTGCCCTTCTTTCCTTGTTAAACCCTTAGACTCTTTACCTTGTTGTTTTCCTTTGCCTTGGGATGCCTTTGCCTTTTCCCACTTATAGTTGTGCCCTCCTTGAAGAAGTCTTGAGATATTTGGTGAATCTCTTGGACATGTGCACCCCCTCTCTTTGGCACACCCTCCTATTTTCCAGACCCCACAAATGGTGAGCCCCTACTCCTTTGGTGCACCCCTCTCACTCACAAAACCTTCCTCAATGTAGAGAGCCCTTCTCCAAGAAATGCAACCTCCTATAGAAAAAGTTCCCTTCTCCAAGCCTTGCAACCTCCTCAAGCAAGTGTGCCTACCCTCCTAGAATGCACCCCTTGCCATATGAGAGTGTCCCTTCTCCTAGAATGTGCCTATGCTAAAGAAAATGTGCCCTCATATATGGATGCACCCTCTCATGCAAGCTTGTGCCCTCCAAGCTTAAGAAGATAAGCCTTCACCCTTGTGCGCCCTTATCCTCCTCAATAATGTGCCCAAGTGCCTCCAAACTATCATCCTCTCTTCTCTTCACTTCCTTCTCCTCACCCAAGTCTCTCAAGTGAGCAAGTGAATAATGAGCCTCTTCTTTAACCTTTTTCCTCCTTTAGCCTCCTTTGGCCAAGCCCTAAAATATCAATGGCCTAGATTCAATCTAGCCAAGTATAATCAATGGGTGAGATTTAATCTCAAAAATCTCACTTAGAAAACCCACTTTCTCAAGTTTCCTTGGTTTGATTTATGTCTATTAATTCACCCACAAAGTGAATTAATTGTCACTTTATGACTTAAGTGACATATTTCACTTTTGACTTAAATCTCCTAAGTCAAAGTGAAACTACAACATAAAGTAAAGTATTAAGGGTAATAGTCTCCCCCTTTGTGTTTAGAGACTCACAAACACAAGGGGACCACTTTCCAAGGTATTCAAATATCAACACTCCCTCTTACTAAGGAAAGTTCCCTTCCCCCCCAATCTCATCCTTGCAGTGGACATGGTTGCCTACTCGCAAATACTCGGTGAGTATGGTTGTACCTTTATGATCAAAAGTAGTCTATGACACAGATCTTCTCAACCTGCGTTATCTATATATGGAAGTGCATCTCCACATATCCACGATCACCTAAAACTTGGAATCTCACCAAATATCTCAACCTTGGTCTCCCACCAAGGATTTATACCTCCTGGCATCTCGCCAACGGTCACTACTCTTGGAATCTCACAAAGAGTCTCTCTCTTGGCATCTCACCAAGAGTCTCTCCCCTCTTGGTATCTCACCAAGATCCGCAACTTGTCCTCTCACCAAGTGACTTCCATCTGAAGTGGAACCTAAGGCTGATCTTCTCGTCTCAGTAGCTAAGTGAGACTCAAGCCTCTGTGGTGCCCTATTGCTCCTCTTCATCAATCTTTGATGCTCTGAAGCCCCTGCACCAACCCTCTGTCTCGATGATGGAGGAGCAATGTAGAAAGCCAAAAGAAAACGCCTAGCCAAAGAGACAGTTGTATGTGCAGATGTAATTTGAACACGTTTTTGCGAAAGTGTTTTGAAATTTAAAATCTGAAACATTAATATAATGGACAGGAGGAATGTGCAGTTGCATTTATATCTGAAGATCCAAACTGATTTTGGAGTGTATGTTCCTATCCGTAGATGTAATAGGAATTTAAGTCTATTTAATGCAAGTAGGTAGATTTAAATTAATAGATTAGACAGTTTAGGAGCATAGGAGGGAAAACGGATGATAGACACCCTCGCCTTGTGTCTTAAAAATAACTCATTATTATTAAGAATTCATATTTTGTAGAGTTGCAGAAGAGAACAAAGAATTCTATGCATTCTAGTTGTTGTTATTTACCATGTATAGGAGCACTGGAATTAATAGAAGAAAGCTTTGATTCCAATCTATATGTTGTTATGGTTGTTGGAACCACTTGTTGAATGGTATGTTGCAGGCTTGTTTATATTCTCTGTGTGCATTTTATTTCAATGCAATCTGTGTGTCTATGCTCTAGAATTCTATGTTGAATGTTTGAATTCTGGATAAGGGGAGAATGAATTTCAGTTGTTTCTCTTTCTAAGAACTCATGTAAAGAGTGCAGTGGAGGGTCCACAAGGAGTGCATCGACCAGGCTATGAGTTTCATCTCAGAACTCTCAGTGGAGATTCAAATTGTGTTTTTATAGGCCGAAGTGCAAGGTTAGCTCAGATTCGTGCAAGGTGTGTGCAAGCTAGGTGAGGTCTTGGATTTTACCAATCTAAGAGGGATATTGAGAGATTGTTGTTGCAAGGGGTGCACAGAGTCGAAGAACCAAATAACCAGAGGTTATTTGAAAATTTCCAGAAGGAGTGCATGCAGGGACCCTTTTGGAAGCCTTGAGTTTGCAAGTGAAAGCTCAGAAGGGATAGAACCTCTGAAGTGTTCAAAGGGAGACGGAGGTCGAAATCGTCTCACCAAAGTCAATTTTAGGAGGGAGGACACGAAGTCATTTGGCCAGCAGTCTTTCAGAAGTTGAATCGGATGGTGGAATCGCTTCAAGAGAAAGTGCCAAAGTTCTGTGGGCCGTTGGATCTTGTGGAATAGTGGAAGGATTAAGACTGAGTGTTTTTCAACACTCTTAATCTCAGGAAGGATAGTGACCATCAGATCCAGATCAACGAGGGTCGTTGACCTCGTATGTGAATTCACGTTTTGGAGTTCGGGGAATGGAGTGACCAGAGGTTTGGGTCGAGTGTTGCAGATGTTTGGTTAGTGAAATCCTGATACAATGAGATTTGTTGGATCGAGGGAGGCACACAGCCGTCGATCTCATTGAAGGCACGGTTTTCGAAGTCAAGGATTCGCAAGGGAAGAGCACAAGAGGTTGTTTCTCCAATTTGCGAAGTCGCGAGTTGTGAAAGATGCTTGCATTAAGGCTTGGTTGTGGTCATATTGGAAAAGGGGATAAAGAGGGGGGCTTACACCTTAAGCCCATTTGCAATTTCATGTTTTGGCTATTGCCAAGAGATATGGCATTGTATTCGAAGTTCCCAACTCACGAGACCCAAAATCCTTTACGGGCTTAAACAAGGAGTTAAGCTAACCCTTGTCGTGGTTTAGAGAAGATCCTGCGTGGATCTCGGCCTGAGGGAAGGAGGTCTGCACCAGTTGTGGTATCAGAGCACAGAACAAATTATTTTCTTTCTATAGCAGAGAGAAAATGGGAATTTTACAGCCATGCCGCCGAGAAGAAGAGAAAGGCCCATGCTTGATCCAGCAGTGGAAAGAGAAATGCGTGAATTACATGCTAGGATTGATGCTATGGAGACAGCATAGAGGTGCACAGTTGACGTTGGGGATATCAGCGAAGATGAAAGTGAAAATGAAGCTGAAAACGAAGGAGAAGAAGTTGCAGTCGAAGATGTTGCAGAAGAACGCCTATTCAGGGTTGTTGCAAGGATAGGTGCTAGGGAAAAATTGGGCATTCCAATGTACGAAGGCAACCTAGACGTTGAAGAGCTTCTAGACTGGATGAGAGATCTATACAAATACTTCAACTATGAGGATGTCGAAGAAGATAAAAAAGTTAAACACGTCATTACTAGACTTAAAGGGCATGCAACACTGTGGTGGAATGAACTACAGGCTGACAGACGTTGCAAGGGCAAGCAGAAAATAAAGAGCTGGGATAGAATGGTTGTAAAAATTAAAGCCAAGTTTATACCTAGGGATTATCAAATAAATATGTTTTGGAGGATGCAGAATTTGAGACAGAAGTTGATGTCAGTGAAAGAATACATTGAAGAGTTCTATAGGATAAACATCAGAACAGGTCATCGGGAAAGAGATGATGAGAAAATTTTCAGGTATATGAATGGTCTATGATATGACATTCAGGACGAGATGAGCATGATGACCATCCGAACCGTAGAATATGATTATCAGATGGATTTGAAAGCTGAAGAGAAGCTGAGTCGAAAACAAGGTCAAAGAGGTTGAGGCAGAAGTCAAAGCAAAGGCAAGACAATTGCCCAAGACAGAACTCAGAAGCCTAAAGAAGAGGGGAACAAACCTCAAACTCAATCTGAGAGAGGAGGAAGCTCACAGGGGAGGCATTATTTTGATAGAAATACTTTTCCTCGAGCCAGAGGAAGAGGAAGAGGCAGAGGAGGTGAAGTGAAATGCTTTGTCTGTGGAAAAATCGGACATAAATCCTATGAGTATCCAGATAGGAAGAAATATGGTGGTGAAACTCACATTGTCGAAGCTCAAGGATGGAATGTTGAGGCAGAGGACGTTGAGGGCGGAAGATCTTTGATGATGTGGAAATTTCTCTTGAAACCAGAGAAGGAGCCAGAGAACCCAGCCCAAAGAAACAGTTTGTTTCAGACTACTTGCAAAACCAAAGACAGGGTATGCAAGGTCATAGTGGACAACGATAGCACAGATAATCTTGTATCTACAGAAATGGTAGAAAAGATGGAGCTGGAGACTGTTGCACATCCAAGCCCATACAAATTTTCATGGCTACAAAAAGGACATAAGGTAAATGTCACTAAATAGTGTTTAGTTGAATTTAAAATAGAAGGATATAAAGATGAGATATTATGTTATTTCATTCCCATGGATTTTTGTCATCTATTGTTGGGTAGACCATGGATATATGACAGAAATGTGGTGCATGATGGGAGAAAGAACACATACACCCTGGAGAAAAACAATAGGATGCACATGTTGTTGTCGATTGAGGATAAAGAGGTGAAAACAAAGATGAGCAACACTATACTTCTCATGAGTGGGAAGGAACTTCTTAAGGAATTCAAGAAGAAGGAAGACACGCAATTTATTTTGGTTAGGAAGCCCAGAATTTTTTTGAACAAGACTAGGATAGATGATCTACCGGAAGAAATCCATGGGTTGCTAGAAGAATTTACTGATATAATAGTGGACGAACTACCTTGTTCATTGCCACCTATCAGGAGTATAAGCCATCATATCAATCTTATACCTAGAGCCAGTTTGCCAAATAAAGAAACTTATAGGTTGATGTCGCGGGAGAATGAAAAAGTTAAGAGACAGGTCCAGGACTTAATGGACAAAGGATTGATTCGAGAGAGCTTGATTCCATGCATTGTTCCTACAATGATTAGCCCAAGGAAGGATGGTGGCTAGAGAATGTGTACAGACTTAAGGGAAATCAACAAAATTACCATCAGGTGCAGGTTCCCATTGTCAAGGATGGATGACTTGATGCATTGCTTGAGTGGAACAAAGTTTTTTTCAAAGATTGATTTGAAAAGCGGATATCATCAAATTAGAATGAGAGAAGGTGATGAATGGAAGACAGCATTCAAGACGAATGAAGGGCTGTATGAATGGCTTGTCATGCCATTTGTCTTGACGAATGCGCCTAGTACTTTCATGAGGTTGATGAACTAAGTTCTGAAGGATTCCATGGGAAAATTTGTCATTGTATATCTTGATGATATATTAATTTTCAGCAAAACTGAAGCAGAGCAGTTAAAGAATTTAGTTGTAGTGATGAGAAGGTTACAGCAAGAGAAATTGTTGATCAATGTCAAGAAATCATCATTTATGAGGACGGAACTCGTTTATTTGGGTTTTGTTATCTCTGCAAATGAATTGAAAATGGATCCGGAAAAGATAAAGGCGATTAAGGATTGGCCATCGTTGAAGAGTGTGTTTGAATTTTGAAACTTCCATGGTTTGGCTAGTTTGTACAGGAAATTCATCCGAAACTTCAGTGGAATTAGTGCACTGATGATGGATACGGTGAAGAAAAGACATAAATCTTTTCACTGGATAGAGGAAGCGGAGAAGAGATTCAACCTGCTGAAGAAGAAGATCACTGAGAAACCAATTTTGGTTATGCCAGATTTCAGCAAAACATTCCAGGTCAGGTTCAGGTCAGGTGTGACGCGAGTGGATTTACCATTGGAGTGGTCTTAAGCCAAGACAACAGGTCGGTCATGTATTTCAGTGAAAAACTGAATGAATCAAATATTAAGTACTCCACATATGACAAAAATTATACGCAGTCATACAAGCGCTGAAGAAATGGAGACACTATCTGGTTCCAAAAGAGTTTGTTTGGTACAGCGACAATCATGCTTTGCAATTTGTGACTCGACAGGAGAAGTTGAACCAAAAACATGCTTAATGGGTTAAATACATGCAGAATTTTACTTTTGTGATTAAGCATATTTCTGGAACTGCTAACAAAGTTCTCAATGCTTTGAGCAGGAAATATTTGCTTATGCAGGAATTCAGAGTCAAGACTTTGGGTTTTGATAACCTCAAAGAAATGTACAGGGATGATCCAGATTTCAAAGAGGCATATGAGGCATCTGAGAATCCAATTCTCAGGGACAGAATCCAATGGGCCGAGTACATGATCTAGGATGGATTATTGTTCAGGGGAAATTAGCTATGTATTCCGAAATTCTCCATGAGGGAGAATTTGTTGAAGGAAAATCACAGTGGAGGATTGGTCGGACACTTCGGTCATGACAAAACATTCTCAAAGTTGAATGGATCATATTACTGGCCAGGGATTAGGACAGATGTGAAGAAATTTTTGGACAGGTGCAGAATTTGCCCGCACACGAAGGGAAAAAGGCAGAATGCAAGGTTATATCAACCATTACCCATACTCGAAAGGTCGTGGGACGCAGTGAGAATGGATTTCATATTAGGACTGCCAAGGACACAAAGGAGATGTGATTCGATCTTTGTGGTGGTCGACAGATTTTCAAAGATGGCACATTTCATACCATGATAGAAAACCAGCGACGCAACTCATATTGTGAACCTGTTTTTCAAGGAAGTCGTCAGACTTCATGGCTTGCCAAAGAGTATCGTTTCTGATCGAGATACCAAGTTCGTGGGACATTTCTGGAGGACCTTATGGAAGAATTTCAGGACAAACTTGTCTTTTATCTCAGTGTATCATACTCAGACGGATGGACAGACAGAGGTCGTGAATAGGAGCTTGGGATATTTGTTAAGGAGCTTAGTGACTGAACACCATAGTCAATGGGATCACATTCTTCCATAGGTGGAATTCGCTTACAATGATTCACTCAATAAAAACATAGGGCAGAGTCCATTCCAAATTGTCTATGGAATGAAGCCAAGGGGAGTTTCTAAATTGAAAGATTCAGAACAAGTTGAATTCAGGAGTGTTAGTGCAGAGGACTTTGCAGAAGGAATAAAGGAGCTTCACAGCAGAATCAAGGAGTGATTGCAGAGTTCAAGTCAAGAGTACAAGCGTAGAGCAGATCAACACAGGCGAGAACTTCAATTTGAATTTGGTGATTTGATTCTTGCACATTTGAGGAAGGAAAGGTTCCCAAGGGGAACATACAACAAGCTGAGGATGAAGAAAATTGGATTGTGCAAGGTCATAAGAAAATTTGGGACAAACGCGTATGATATTGAATTACCCGATGGGGTCGGAATCTCACTGATATTCAATGTTGTGGATTTGTACCCTTACAGAGCTAGAGAAGCAGGAGCAGAGGATGAACGAAAAGAAATTCAGTGGACAAAACAAATGTCTGTAGCTGAAAAACCAAAAATGGAAAGCATAATTGACAAGAGGACTAGCAGAAAGGCCAGGAGAAAAGAGTATTTTGAATACTTGGTCAAGTGGAAAGGACATCCAGTTGAATATGCCAGTTGGGAGGATGAAGAAGCAATTCAAAAGCATGGACAAACAGTGAAGGAACTCATGAACAGGAGTTCATGAAAAATTTCAAGCGAGGGAGTATGATACAGGAGCATCGTAGAAAGCCAAAAGCACGCGCCTAGCCAAAGAGACAGTTGGACGCGCAAATGTAATTTGAACATGTTTTTGTGAAAGCGTTTTGAAATTTAAAATCTGAAACATTAATGTAATGGACAGGAGGAAAGTGCAGTTGCATTTACATCTGAAGATCCAAACTGATTTTGGAGTGTATGTTCCTATCTGCGGATGTAATAGGAATTTAAGTCTATTTAATGCAAGTAGGTAGATTTAAATTAATAGATTAGACAGTTTAGGAGCATAGGAGGGAAAATGGATGATAGACACCCTCACCTTGTATCTTGAAAATAACTCATTATTATTCATAATTCATATGTTGTAGAGCTGCAGAGGAGAACAGAGAATTCTATGCATTCTAGTTGTTGTTATTTACCATGTATAGGAGCACTGGAATTAATAGAAGAAAGCTTTGATTCCAATCTATGTGTTGTTATGGTTGTTGGAACCAATTGTTGAATGGTATGTTGCAGGCTTGTTTTATATTCTCTGTGTGCATTTTATTTCAATGCAATCTGTGTGTGTATGCTCTAGAATTCTATGTTGAATGTTTGAATTCTAGATAAGGGGAGAATGAGTTTCAGTCATTTCTCTTTCTAAGAACTCCTGCAAAGAGTGCAGTGGAGGGTCTGCAAGGAGTGTGTCAACCAGGATATGAGTTTCATCTCAGAACTCTCAGAGGAGATTCAAATTGTGTTTTTACAGGCCGAAGTGCAAGGTTAGCTCAGAGCCATGCAAGGTGTGTCTAGGTTGGGTGAGGTCTTGGATTTTACCAACCTAAGAGGGAGATTAAGAGAATGTTGTTGCAAGAGGTGCACAGAGTCGAAAACCCAAATAACCAGAGGTTATTTGAAAATTTCCAGAAGGAGTGTGTGCAGGGACCCTTTTGAAAGCCTTGAGTTTGCAAGCGAAAGATCAAAAGGGATAGAACCTCTGAAGTGTTCAAAGGGAGATGGAGGTCGAAATCGTCTCACAGAAGTCAAGTTCAGGAGGGAGGATGCCAAGTCATTTGGCTAGAAGTATTTGAGAAGTCGAATCGTACGGTGGAATCGCTTCAAGAGGAAGTGCCAAAGTTCTGTGAGCCGTTGGATCTTGTGGAAAAGCGAAAGGATTAAGACAAGGTGTTTTTCAACACTCTTAAGCTCAGGAAGGATAGTGACGGTCATATCCGGATCAACAAGGTCCGTTGACTTCGTATGTGAATTTGCGTATCGGAGTTTGGGGAATCGAGTGACCAGAGTTTTGGGTCGATTGTTGTGGATTTTTGGTTGGTGAAATCCTAATACAACGAGGGTCATTGGATCAAGGGAGGCACACAGTCGTTGATCTTGTCAAAGGCATGGTTTTCAAAGTCAGGGATTCACAAGGGAAGAGCACAATATTTTGGCGCTCCAACTCGCAAAGTCGCGAGTTGCGAAAGACGCTTGCATTAAGGCTTGGTTGTGGTCATATTGGAAAAGGGGCTAAATAGGGGGGCTTACACCTTAATCCCATTCGTAAATTCGCGTTACGACTATTGCCAAGAGTTGTGGCATTGTATTTGAAGTGCCCAACTCGCGAGACCCAAAATCCTTTGCGGGCTTAAACAAGGAGTTAAGTTAACCCTTGTCATGGTTTAGAGAAGATCCTGCGCGGATCTCGGCCTGAGGGCAGGAAGTCTGCACCACTCGAAAACTTTGATACTGAAGTTGTCTAGGATGGACCAATCACCCCTGAAGATGGTGTCCTCAAAAATTGAGCATGAGCTCCCTCTGAATCACTACTCTGAGTCAATAGGTCCTCCTCAACTCTATCTCCCCACCTGACGCTAGATGGTGTAACAACGGACAAACAACTGACGAACTCACATTCCCTCACAAACTAAGTTGCATACTCAACCTCCTATGTTGTCGTTGTAGTATCATCATGTTGCTTCTTCTTCTTCTTCTTCTTGGGAGATTATCCTGCATAGTGACCCATATCTCCACAAGAAAATAATCTCACTGTGCTCATGTCTCTCTCTTGCCCACCGCTACTCTGTTGTGGTTTGGCCCCTCCCTTGGGACCCTGTCTAGCACCTATGTCAGTCTTCTTATTGCCCTTAGTCCACAGAGAAAAGTACTCATCACCTTGAGATATCCATTGTTTTTCTGAAGACTCTAAGGTGCATCTCGTCTCCTCTTGAACGAAATCATCCCAAAGTCTCTCCCAGGTAGGCATAACCTCCCGGGAAACAATTCCTCGAACAAATGGACCCCAAGGTTTGGTAAATATGTTCAAAGTTGTCCCCGCCATAAAGTCTGTGTCCACTATCTCTCTGACGGCCGCTAGCTCATATTTGATCTGAGTGAATATTCCAAGGAATGATGTAACTGACTCGGAATCAAGCATCTGAATGCTCCTGAGCTTGTCCTATAGAACTATCTTCTGGTTCTACTTTGGACTCTGTTAAAGCTTTCATAAAGACTCCCACATCTCAAATGAAAATTCTTTACGAGTCAAATTTGGAATGATGTGGTCTCTCACCCCGTCACAAATAGTCATTTTCACCTTGTTGTTCCTCTTCTCGAACTCTTCCACCAACATGGGAGCAGTGACAGGAGGAACAACAACGTGATCCTAAACTATATCCCATAGTTCAAGGTCCTCTAAGGTGAAAGTGATCTTGGTCTTCCAAGGGGACCAGTTGCTAGCTTAGTCTAGCCTATATTTTTCCCGCATCTGGGACATCGACATGGTTGTCCACTAAATCTCACATTGATGCTAAAACTACACAAGAGCGTTGCCTCACTCCTGTCAACACAAGTTTGAAAAGAGGTAGTATCAACACAACCTCACTCCTAGCAAATAGGTGTGAAAAGAGGTTGTACAAAACAACCTCACTCCTTTCCACACAGGTGTGATAAGTGTTAAGGTTTAAGTTATTATTAGATTTCTTTGCATTTCACTAGATAACAATAGCATAATATAGGATCACTCCTCCTGAATGAAATCATCCCAAAGTCTCTCCCAGGTAGGCATAACCTCCCGGGAAACAATGCCTCGAACAAATGGACCCCAAGGTTTGGTAAATATGTTCAAAGTTGTCCCCACCATAAAGTCTGGGTCCACTATCTCTCTGACGGCCACTAGCTCATATTTGATCTGAGTGAATATTCCAAGGAATGATGTAACCGACTCAGAATCAAGCATCTGAATGCTCCTGATCTTGTCCTATAGAACCATCTTCTGGTTCTGCTTTGGACTCTGTTAAATCTTGCATAAAGACTCCCACATCTCAAGTGAAAATTCTTTACGAGTCAAATTTGGAATGATGTGGTCTCTCACCCCGTCACAAATAGTCATTTTCACCTTGTTGTTCCTCTTCTCGAACTCTTCCACCAACATGGGAGCAGTGACAAGAGGAACAACAACGTGATCCTAAACTATATCCCATAGTTCAAGGTCCTCTAAGTTGAAAGTGATCTTGGTCTTCCAAGGCGACCAGTTGCTAGCTTAGTCTAGCCTATCTTTTTCCCGCATCTGGGACATTGACATGGTTGTCCACTAAATCTCACACTGATGCTAAAACTACACAAGAGCATTGCCTCACTCCTATCAACACAAGTGTGAAAAGAGGTAGTATCAACACAACCTCACTCCTAACAAATAGGTGTGAAAAGAGGTTGTACAAAACAACCTCACTCCTTTCCACACAGGTGTGATAAGTGTTAAGGTTTAAGCTATTATTAGAGTTCTTTTCATTTCACTAGATAACAATAGCATAATATAGGATCACTCATAAATACACAATCACAAGAGACACATCATTTATAATAGGAAACCCTCATGGGGGAGAAAACCCAGCAAAAATTCCTTATTATAGATAGCCAATACAATGCTAAGAGATAACTCAAACAAATTCAGAAATTCCTCTCCCAAGAATGCACCCCTCTCTCTCTCTCTCTCTCTCTCCAACTGCATCTCCGAAACTTGTCTCTCAATGAACAAGTGAGTGTGTGTCTAAGTGAGGAGCTAGCCTCCTTATTTATACAACTTTGGCACGTGTGGAGGTGTCTTTTCACTAGTAGGGCCAACTTCTCAATCTGGGTGGTTATAACCACCTTTAATATATTATGGGGCCTCTTTAATATATTCTAGGGCCAACTTCTCAATTTGGGTGGTTATAACCACCTTTAATATATTATGGGGCCTCTTTAATATATTATGGGGCCGACTTCTTATTCTTCCTATTACAATTACATTTTGACCAATCCGCAAAAGGGGATTTGGTCTTTTACAATAGCCGACATGATCAATCCACAATAGGGGATTGATCTAATGAATAATACAACAATAATAATTAGAATACACTTTGCAGTTACATTATTTCAACACTCCCCCTTAACAAGAAGGGTATTCTACAACAGCATCAGGCGAGAGAGAGAACAACATCATCAACAACATCAGGTGGGTGAGAGGACAGCATCATCAATATCATCTTGGAACATTGACTAGCATATCTATAAATCATCAAAAGTTTTTCTCATCATCAACACAACACAAAGGCTGGAGCATCATCAACACAGCATAGAGGCTAGAGCATCATCAACACAGCATGGAGCTAGAGTAGCATCATCATCCTCATCGGCATGAGGCTAAGGTCACATCATCATCATCTTCAGCATTAAAGCTGAAATAATATCATCATCATCATCTTCAGCAAGGACTCGGGAGCTGAAGTGGCATCATCATCATCATCTTCACCAAGAGGCTGAAGTGGCATCATAATAATCATCTTCAACAAGAGGTTGAAGTGGCATCATCATCATCATCTTCAGCAAGAGGCTAAAGTGGCATCATCATCATCAACTGCATCAACATGGATTAGTATAACACTAATACATCCTCATCATTAATAACAGCATAAGGCTGATACAACATCAAAAGCAACAATATCACAGCACAAAGGTTGGCATCACAGCACAAGGTTGGCAACACATCATCACAGCACAAGGCTGGCATGTCATCAGCATGAGGTTGGCATCACAGCACTTAAGATGGAACATCATCACAACAATTAAGTTGGCACACCACATAGCAATTAAGCTAGAAAACACCACACAACAATTAAGCTGGAAACACCATAGCAATTAAGATGGAATCACAACACAGCAATTAAGCTGGAATCACACTACTAGACTGGCTTTACATCATAGCAATTAAGTTGGAATCTTAGTACTAGGTTGGCTTTACGTCACAGCAATTAACTTGGAATCACACTACTAGACTGGCTTTATGTCACAGCAATTAAGCTGGAAGCTCAGTACTAGGTTGGCTTTACGTCACAGCAATTAAGATGGAAGCACGGTATTAGACTGGCTTTATGTCACAACAATTAAGCTGGAAGCATGGTGCTAGGCATATCTCAACACGATACTAGACTGGATTTACGTCACAGCAATTAAGCTGGAAGCATAGTGCTAGGCATATCTCAACACAATATTAGAATGGCTTTACGTCACAACAATTAAGCTAGAAGCACAGTACTAAGCATATCTCAACTCAATACTAGACTGGCTTTACGTCACAGCAATTAAGTTGGAAGCACAGTACTAGGCATATCTCAACTCAATACTAGACTGGCTTTACGTCACAACAATTAAGTTGGAAGCACAGTACTAGGCATATCTCAACACAATACTACTCCCCCTTTCGAGGGAGGTCCTTTCGGACTATAACAAGCTTATCTTGAAAGTTCTCAAACTTCACATGAGATAGAGGCTTGGTCAACACATCGGCAACCTGTTCATCTATGCTAACATATTGGAGCTTTATGGCTCCTCTCTACACCATGTCACAGATGTAATGATATCAAATCTCTATGTGCTTTGACTTGTCATGAGATACAGGATTCTTTGTCATCTTTATGTAGCTCTGGTTGTCACATAGGATCGTGGTTGCTTCCATCTCTAGGTCAAATAGACCAGTCAATAACTTACGAAGCCATATAGCTTCGCAGCTGGCAGAACACGTAGCAATGTATTCTGCTTCCATTGTACTGAGAGAAATGTTGGATTGCTTCCTACTCTGCCATGAGATCATGGTTGATCCCAAACTGAAACAACATCTTGAAGTGCTCTTCCTGTCAGAGACACTTCCAGCCCAATCTAAATCAGTGTACCCACTCAGTGTGAAATCATGATCTCCATCATAGCTGAGACCACAATCTAATGTACCCTTGAGGTACCTCATCACATGTTTTGCAGCAACTAGGTGAACATGTATGGGTTCTACCAGACACTGACTCAAAGTGTTCACGGAAAAACAGAGATATGGTCTGGTGTTCGTCTGGTACATCAACGATCCAATGATCTGTCTATACAATGTGGAATCAATCAATTCTGACGAAGTGTCGACCAGTAGCTTCATCTTCGCTTCCATGGGTGTGTTCATGGACTTGTACTCCAACATGTCGAATCTCTTCAGGATTTCGACTGTATACTTCCCTTGGTTAAGGAAGATTCTCTCTGGGCTCTGCCATACCTCAAGACCTAAGAAATAATGCTTTAGGCCAGGTATTTCATCTCAAATTCTGAAGCGAGCTTCTTCTTACATTCGGTGATGAGATTTTATTCTTAAGTTAAGAATAAGTCATCTACATACAACAACAATATCACTGGCTCATCGTTCATAACCTTGAAGTAGAGGTTAGAATCTTCTTTACTCTTGGTAAATCCCAAGCTCGTCAAAAAATTGTCTATCATGCCATATCAAGCTCTAAAATCTTGCTTCAACACGTACAGATCCTTCTTCAACTGGCAGACATGAGTCTTTCTATCTTCAATCTTCAAATCAATTTTTCTCATTACATTGTACCAATCTGGTACACTTGCTCAGCTACAACTCAATTTACACAATCATGTGCTAGCTCTATGTGCTTTCTGCAAGTCACTATCTGTCTCACTGTTTGGGAGTATGTCCTCTACTCTCTCTGCAACTGTTCCTTCTGGAATCTGGGACTCTGCACCTACAGCTTCTCTGAGGTTGAGAATGACTGATTCATTCTCACTGTGGCTGCTAAAATCTAAGAGTAACTCCTCTTATTTTATCATGGCAACGGTTTCATCTGAAACTGAGAGTGGCTCAATAACTGATACTGAGGATATCTATTCTTCTTTCATGGGGGTAACACTATCATAGTCATTGTAGTCATGTCACCATAAACCAACTAATGTATTGCACCAATTGCCACTCAATTTTTAAATATGGGGATTTCTCCCCCTGTATCTCATACTATATATGAATCATGGTTGTTCTGGTTGCTTCATAAGTACTGGAACTATTTCTTCAATAAGTGTCTAGTCGTAGTCTTCTCCCTTGTGTTGGGAGAATCCTCTAGACATACATCAAGCTTTGTACATCTGCAACACGTTTGATATGTATAGATCAATATTGGAAGTCAATACTGACTTCTCTTCTCACAGAAGAATCCATATCCTAGTCTTTTTGACTGGCTTCCTTCTTTGTCACTGAAACAAGCGAATCATCCTGGAGATTTCATATCTCCTAGGAGTCTCTAAAGTTACGATCTAGTCCTCTCATGGCATCTGTCTTCCAATCCTGGAAATTGTCTCTTCATCTGATCCTTTCTAAGATCAGGCTTGCTCTCGATTTCTTCTAAGTCTACAAGGACTTCATCAACTCTTACAGGGTATACTTGGTGTTGAATACCAAGTCTAGATGTGAAAGACAAAGTCAGGCTTCAAACAATTTTTGCTTCTTGTTCTAATGTTCGGTCATCTTTGGAGCCTTCTGCTCCTTTCAATCAATCTTCATATGAGACACTTTGAGTCTCAAGAGATAGATTTCTCTTCATCTTCTTTGGTACATGAGTGTATATGGTCATGTACATAGTCTACTTCATGTCTCATTTAATACATTGTCTTCTGCAACCTTCACTATAGCTTTCTCGGGGTTGTCACCTATGACCTGGAACAAGGTCAACAAACCAGCAAGTAAGAATAATATCCTTTTGATAATAGTAGATAAAGAAATAGCACGAACAATCATCACAGTAGATCCTTTAGAGATATCACTTGTAACTTGTTTGAAGCAAAGATTAAAGGTAAGAGATACAATACGAAATGAGGTCAACACTCTCATAGTGTTGTGATCGAACATTCTTCCATGGCAACCTGAAACTAACACATGAGGTTTCTCCTAGAGGAGGTGTTAGTTGTATCAAGAAAATGATTACATTAAGCATTTACCTCTATATGCTCACATGCTACCAAGTATAATACTTTCCAAAGACTGTTATCTCAACTTGTCATGTGTAACTTTGAATCTTATCAACTTGATTAATCAAACCTAGGACCTAGAGCCTTGTCCTCAAGAATGAGTGTTTGCTTTTCTTCCAAGTCTCCTTCACTCAATATGACGAGTGCTTTCTTCAACCTGTCTTTTGTACTAAGACAATACGTTATCTTGACAAAAGGTTGGGTTAGAGGATAATCTCTATGATCTCAACTTTTAATTCATCTAATACCTTGACTTAGATTTTGATAAAAGGTTAGAATGATTGTCACACAACACTGATCAAAATAATGTCATAACAAAAAGATGCATATCAAAATAATCACACCTGGGTTGCATCATTCCTCTGAATGTGTTGGATCTTGATATCCTTATGGATCTATGACAAGAGATCCCTTCTCCTGCAAATACCCTTTAAAGCTTAATCGTTTAAACATGTGTGAGTACGTACCTCTAACGGAACTTGCAGGTAGAGTCACCATCTGGTAGCAGTGGTAATGATCACCAACTCTTTAAGAACTTCAAGGGTGACTGCAACTAGTACTACGGCTGCAACTGTAACTAATACTGCAACTGCAACTGGTTCTGAGACTGCAACTGCAACTTAGGGTTTTATGAGGAAACCCTAATTTTTCAAACTTCAAATTCTGAAATTCTGATCCAAGGGATAGATGCGCTAAGCTGAGGCGAGTAAACTGGTGCAGTCAGATTTCTGAAAATCCAACTTTTACCCCCTCAAACTTGACCAGCGGATTTCTAGACTGGTGCTTCTAGTTTTTTGGTTTTCTGGTACCGGTGAAAACTAGGGTTTCACTTTCAGGGAGATCTGGCCACTGAAAATTTGCATTGAGGATGCCAAATTGATCATTGAGGAAAGGCGCACTTTTCTAGATGGTTTCATGGATGAAATACTTCACCAACAAAAAGCCTTAATTTGCATGTATGGCAACAGTGACATTTTTCACTTTCTCTTGTGAAAGATGCTCTCTTCAGCTTAGCTTTGATACCATGTTAAGGTTTAAGCTATTATTAGAGTTCTTTGCATTTCACTAGATAACAATAGCATAAGATAGGATCACTGAGAAACACACAATCACAAGAGACACATCATTTATCTTGGGAAACCCTCATGGTGGAGAAAACCCAACAAAACTTCCTTATTATAGATAGCCAATACAATTCCAAGAGATAACTCAAATAAATACAGAAATTTCTCTCTCGAGAATGTGCCTCTCTCTCTCTCTCTCTCTCTCTCTCTCTCTCTCTCTCTCTCTCTGTG
>JZKD02S0312831.1:302482-313354 GCA_000966675.3 Picea glauca
CCCTAGTTTCTCTAGCACCAACTAGAAGGAAGCTACAACTCCATGTGTTCAAGCACCCACTTGAACCTTTGAGGACACCAGTCCTCCCTAGCACCTCCCTACCACCCTGGTTTATGAATATGTGTTACTGAAACTTATTACAGTGATACAATGTTTAACTACAGCTTACCAATCTCATCACTGTTTTGCAAGATTTCGCTGCTCTGTCTGCTTCACCGTCTTCCTGTACGCATCCCTTTCCCTTTCTGTTCTTCTGCCTTTTGTGCTTTGTACGCCATTCCCATTCAATGCACCTTTTGTCTTCTGGTCATTTCAGCTGCTACACTCCACCTCCTTCTTCACACCTGCATCACTCACCCCAACAACAACCCTAATTTCTTCTTTTCTCCACATTCTTATACTCCCTGTGAATCTGGTGCATTCTCTGTATGCAATGGTTCTGCATGCTCTGCATGTTGAGTGCTCTGCCTCTTCATCATGGAAACTCTTCGGCTTCTCTGTTTGTTCAGCCCATCTGTCCATCATCACTGGGTGTCATGATCAAATTGCTTCACATCACTAGCAGTTGAGATTCTTCATCTTCTGTTTCAGTCGATCTCAACCTCTATGTCGCAGTTAATGGCTCCAACGCCCTTCCACCTGTCAATAGCCTCCACGAACAGTCTTTTCTCCTACTGGAAGATTCCTTGTGACCTTACAGTTCCTCTAGAAATTACATAGAAGTCTCTTCAAGTCCTCTGGCAGAAACCATCAATGGTTTCTAGCAGTTACACTGTGAAGTGCAACAGTAGCCCTCCGATCTTCTTCAGTTTCGTCTGCACCGTTGGATTACCTTCTCTAAATCTTGCGTTTATTTCGGCATATTGCTCTTCGGCATTTCGGGATCACCGTGGTGGAGGATTTTAGTACTCTCCAATTCCCGACCCCTGAAACACCGAAAAGGAGCTTGTCTTCACTAACTCCTTCCCCATCTTATGCCGATGTGACCAACGGTTGTGACCACAGCCTTATTGGAAACTACATTTCGCAATTTCACGTTTCGGCATTTCGGATTTTCGGCACGCTTGGTGGTGAAGTGTTATGATACTTCAACTCTCGGTATCCAAAACTCCGAAATGGAGTCAGATCAACGGTCTAGTACTCCTGTGTTTCTCTTTTTCAGCGAATCGGCATTTCGCGATTTCGGGTTTCGCGATTTCGGCGTTTTTTCCTTTCGAATCATCGTGACTCCAACATTATCAAATTCATGATCACAAAATCTCTGAAGTGGTCGGATGGTTCACATAACCCACTGAGATGGACGGTTGACAGTATTTCGGCATTTTTCCCTTCGAGTTTTTCAAGACTCACAATGGTCCCTTTCGGCATTTCGGAGTTCGAGACATCGTGATGGTGGAGTTTTTGTTTGTTGTGTAAAACCCCAGAATAGAAAGTTTCGATGTGATGTAAACCTGCTAACATCACACATGGATTGACATGTGTCGAATAGATGCCACGTGTCACTCTGATTCATGACTTACATGTGTCTGAAATGTTGAATCAGCTTGACACTTGTCATTGCCTGATTGTGCCACGTGTCCTTCGCTGACGTGGTTTGTTGATGTCTCTATTTTGGGATTTCGCATTTCGGCACTTCGGGACTGAAGATGATGAGATTCTATGACTTCTCCATCTCCCGGTAACTGAAATCCTAGTATGATGTGCCTGCTTATTGAATTTCGACATTTCGCTTTTCAGCACTTCGGGACTCCTAAAGATGAGAGTCTATGACTTCTTCATCTCCCGATATCTATTACTTCGAGTGATGCGCCTTTTTTGGGATTTCGCATTTCGCGACTTCGAGACTCCTGTAGTGGAATTTCTTGACATCTCCAACTCCCGGTATACAAAATCCTGATAGTCGAAAACTTCGAAATGAAGTTTGACCAAAACTTCGATCTTGCTATTCAATCATCGTTGCATTGCTAGTCTTCCTTGCCTGCTTGTTTGCCATCAAGTGAACAAGCATACCTTCGCACTGCGTCTGACTCTGTGCTAACTCCTCCTGAGCTTACTTTGTTCGTTTTTTCTATCAATGCATACTCTCATCTTGTCAAGCCATCATCATTGTTGTACTTTCCATCAATGACAAGCATACACTGCCTGTAAAACAGGCCAACAATCTCTCCCTTTGGCATTGATGGCAACAAAGACACCCATACCTGCTCTTTTCTCCCCCTTTGACATCAATGTCAAAGAAAACACACTCCCTCTGAGTTGTTGCATTAATTTTAGGAGGTATCAGATATGCAACCAATACAAGACTCCCCCTAACAGGATGAACTCTCCTAGGTGTGAGGTGGAATGACACCCAGCTTTTGTCTGAGATATTCAAATGGTGTCTTGGCTAGGGGTTTAGTAAAGATGTCTGCAATTTGTTCTTTGGTTGGAATGTAATGGACTTGAACAATCTGATTGGTGACCTACTCTCTCGAAAATGATATTTTATGGGAATATGCTTGGTATTGGAGTGGAATATAGGATTCTTAGACACACTGATAGCACTAGTGTTATCACAATGAATTGGGATCGGTGCAGTTATTTTACCTCCAAGTTTGCAAGTGTTTGAATCATCCATAATACCTGAGTGCAACAGGTAGCAGCAGCAATGTACTATGCCTCTGTGGTTGATAAAGAAATGGAACCTTGCTTTTTACTAAGCCATGCTACTAAAGAGTCACCTAAGAAGAATGCACCTCCACTGGTGTTTTTTCTCTCATCAACACAGTTTGTCCAATCTGCATCTGAATAAGCAGTTAACTGGAAATTCTGATTTCTAAGATACCACAGACCATAAGTCATTGTTTTTTTCAAATACCTGAATATCCTTTTGACAGCTTGCAAATGACTCTTTTTAGGTGCAGCCTTATATCTTCCTACCATTCCTACAGCATGCATTATGTCTGGGCGAGATGTTGTGATGTACAGCAGGTTGCCAATCATTGATCTATATGAGCTTTGATCAACATCAGGTGAGTCATCATCCTTGCTTAATTTACATCCAGTAACCATAAGTGTACCCACAGGTTTAGAATCTTCCATTTGAAACCTTTTCAGCATTTCTCTTAGATATTTTTCTTGAGAAATGAACATCCCTTCAGTGCTCTAAGTAATTTGCAGAGCAAGAAAAAATGGCAGTTCTCCTATCATAGACATTTCAAACTCAGACTCCATTGCAGAAGCAAACCATTATACCAATGAATCCTTATTACATCCGAAGATGATGTCATCTACATAGACCAATACGATGAGCAGATCATTATCCTATGTTTTAATATACAGATTGTTGTCAATTGTTCCTCTCTTGAACCCTTTTTCTTTGAGATACGTATCCAGTCTGTGATACCAGGCTCGAGGGGCTTGTTTTAGCCCATATAAATCTTTCTTCGGCTTGCATACTAAGTCAGCGTTATCAGACAGTTCAAAACCCTCTGGTTGTTCCATATATACTTCTTCACTTAAATCTCCATTTAGAAAAGCGAACTTGACATCCATTTGATAGACTTTAAACCTTTTATGACAAGCATAGTCAAGAAACATTCTGATAGCTTCTAATCTTGTTACGGGCGCAAATGTTTCGTCAAAATCCAATCCTTCTATCTGAGCATATCCTTTACAGACCAGCCTTGCTTTGTTTCTGACAACTTGTCCCTGCTCATTCAATTTATTCTTAAAGATCCATTTGGAGCCAATGACATTTTTGCCTTCAGGTCTATGAACCAACTCCCACGTACTATTTTTCTCAATCTAATCAAGTTCATCATTCATTGTGTTAATCCAGTGGTCATCTCTGCTGGCTTCATTAAAATTCTTGGGTTCCAGCATGGATATGAAGGCTGTATGAGATTGTTCGGTGTTTTTTATTAGCTTTCTCCTGGTTTGTACACCTTTGTCTTTTTCCCCAATTATATGACTTGTTGGATGATTCTTTTGAATGATTCTGGAGATGGAATTTGTAGTTTACTGTGGATTTGAGTCTATATGAGTGTCTGAGTCTTCATCTAATTCAGAGTCTTCGTTTTCTGATTCTTGGACCTGTTCATCTTCATCTTTAGTTGTGTCTTCTGTAGAAGACTCATTACTGTATACATCTCTCGTTGTGGTTCCTTCAACAACTTTTCAATCAATACAGTGAACCATTTTATGCAACCTCTTATTATAGCATCTATATCCTTTATTGTTTGTAGCATACCCTAAGAAGATACCTTCATCAACCCTGTCATCATATTTGCCGAGGTTCTCATCATTATTCTTTATGTAGCATTTACTCTCAAAGACTTTGAAGTGTTTAATTGAAGCAGGTCTTCCAAACCACAGTTCATAAGGTGTCTTGTCACTTTGTGGTCTGAGGTGAGCTTTGTTAAGAACATGGACTGTTGTGTGTATTGCTTCTACCCAGTAGGTCTGACCAATGTTTTTCTCATTCATCATTGACCTGGCCATTTCATGCACTGTTCTGTTTTGCCTCTCAACAACTCCATTTTGTTGTGGAGTTCTTAGGATTGTGTATTCTCTCTTGATCCCATGATCATCACAGAATTCCTTGAAGTCTCTTGACATAAACTCTCCTCCTCGGTCCGATCTTACTGCCTTTAACCTCTTGCTTGTTTGAGTCTCAGTTAAAGCCTTAAATATTTTAAACTTCTCAAATGCTTCGGTTTTTTCCTTGAGAAAGGCAACCCAAGTAAGCCTGGAGTAATCATCGATAATCAGGATGAAGTAGTTTTATTTCCCTGTGCCTTCCTATCTTGATGGTCCACATAAATCCATATGAACTAATTGGAGTGGTTTCTCTATTGAAGTAAAGCTCTTGGACTTAAACTGTGTCATGTTTTGCTTCCCTACTTGGCAGGGTTTACACATTGAATCTTGTGGCTTTGATATTCTCGGAAGGTCTTTTACTGCCTCTAGATTTTTGAGTTTGATTAAGTGATCAAAGTTAGATGTCCAAGTCTCATATGCCATAACCAACTTTCATCATGTATGCTTAGATGACATTCTTCTCTATTATCTTCCAGTACATATACATTATTTTATGTCATTATGCCTTTGGCCACCACTTGTCCTGAGGTTACGGACTTTATCTTGCAGTCCTTGGATGTGAATACCACTTCACATCCTCTGTCACACATTTGACTTATACTAAGTAAATTATGTTTCAGCCCATCTACAAGTAGAACATCTTGGGCTTTTCCTTTTCCATTACTTAAGCTCACCATCCCTTTACCCTTTATTTTCCCTGGAGCATCATTTCTAAAGGTTACGTTTCCTGATTTGCTTTCACTTAGAGATAGAAACTTGTCTTTGTCTCCCGTCATATGTTTGGAGCATCCACTGTCTATATACCAAGGGTTTGTTTTTCTTTGAGCAGACAATACTAATCCACACTTGTCACTTTCTTTCTTCTTCCAAAACTTGACATTTTCAGCAGGGGATTTCGAATCTGGTTCATAGTTCCTTAAACGACAGTCAATAGATTTATGTCCAAAGTTATGACAGATGTAGCATTCAATCTCATTGTTCAATAGGTCAAACTTACTATTGTAGCATTGTCTACTCATTGACTGTTGACTATTTCTTGACCTCCTTAGTTGCATGTCCCTAAACTTAATTTGGCAATTTGCAGTCTGTGAAGGTTTGTTACTTCGCTGTATCAATCTATGTTGTGGGAAGTATTTATTCCTTCGAAATCTTAATTGCTCATGTCTAAGTCTTAAGGAACAATTTACAGCTTTGTGACCAAAATTAGAACAGTAGAAGCAATAACCATAGAAAAATTCATTGCACCTGGAAAGTGGTTGTCTTCTTTGGGCAAATCGATTTCTTCCATGCTAATGACGTCTTTCAGCAGAGAGTGCATTGTTTCTTTATTCTACAGATTCAGTCCTGGCACCTTTTCCTTTACTCGTCTTGGGCGGCTGATTGTCTTCCTTTATTTCTATAGGTTGGTTATTTTCATTGGTTGTACTTTTGACAAACTTAATGGGTTCTTCATTTCCTAGCTTACCACTGCTTGATCCCTTTTCATAACCCAAACCAGTTTTCAGCTTTGGATTCCTTTGCTGATTCAGAATGGTGGCTAATCCTTCTGAGGGTTTGATACTTGACAGATTCTGATTGTACAAGGCTTGAAACTTCTCTATCTCTTTCCTAGTTTTCACTACTTCTTGTTATAATGCTTCACATCTTGCCTCCTTTTCTGATAATTGTCATTTCAGAATGTCTTCGATTTTCTTTACCTCTTTTAATTCTACTTTTAGTAGGACAAGGTCTTCATCAAGTTCTTTACTGTCTTTCTCGAACTGTATCAACAATTGTCTTTGCTTTCGGTTCTTAATTCTTAGTTTGTTAATCTCTTCCAGTGCACTGATCAGTACTCCTTCCATGTCAACCACAGCTTCTTCTTCATTAACTTCACTTCATGTTTTGTCATTATCATAATCCTCTTTGGCCATAAGTATGAAGTCATTTAGTTTATCTTCAATAGGGGAGTCATTGTCTTCATCATCTGAAGGATCATCCTCATTGTTTACGCAAAGACTTTTCTTTTTAAAGTTATTCTCTTTAAAAAAAATTATGTGTTTATGCTTCTCCTCATCATCATATGTCTGATCCTTTCTTTTGTGGGGACATTTATTTGCAAAATGACCTATCCTACCATAGTTGAGACATTTGAAAGGAAGTTTACCTTTGTATTTCCCTGAGCCCTTCTTCAGTCTCTTCACAAATTTTGCTTCAATTTCATCGAGCTCAGAATCTTCATTCTTGTCTGCTTTAAATGATGCTTCTCTAGAGGTGGGTTTATCTTTAACTATTCTAATTTCATAAGCAGTCAATGTTCGTAGAAGTTGATCAAACTCCAATTTTTTTATATCATTAAATTCTTCTATAGCAGAGACCTTCGGGTTGAACCTAGCTAGGAGAGATCTCAAGATTTTCTGAACTAAACAAGGTTCCTCAATTTTTTCACCAAGTGCTTCATTGCATTTACCATTTCTTCTACTCTTAGAAAGTATTTTCCAATTGTTTCATCTTCCTTCATCTTCAGCTGTTCAAACTGTATTCTGTAGGTTTGAAGCTTGGCGTCATTTACCTTCTCTTTACCTTCATAATTGCTAATGAGTTTGTCCCACATTTCTTTGGCAGTTCCTAGGTGCATAACTTTTACAAATTCTGCATCTGCAAGCCCACTCAAGATAGAATTCATAGCCTTAACGTTGAAGCTAAATTCTAGCGTGTCATCCTTATTAGCTAGCACGACTGGCTTTACATAACCAGTGTCTACCACATTCCAGACATCTGCACCTAAAGCCATTATGTAGGTTCTCATTCTAACTTTCCAAAAGGCAAAGTTTGTTCCAATGAACAGAGCGGCCTTATTGGTTGAATTTCCTTCATGGCTTGACATGTTTAAGCTCTAGGATCTACCCTTAGATAAAAGGGGCTGGCTCTGATACCAATTGTTGGACAACTGAGAGGGGGGGGTGAATCAGTTGTTACCGTGCTTAAACAAGTATGCTTCTTTTAAATTATTTACAAGGCACTCAATGATGATCACAATAATGCAAGGAAATAAGCAAAGGCACATTCAGCATCAGTCACATATATGAGAAACACAGAAACAGATATTTCCTGAGGAAACCCATACAGGGTAAAAACCTCTTCTTCTTTATATGATAAGTATTATTTACATTCTTTACATTATCATACATATGAGCACCAGCTCATTGTGAGGCTACAACCTCTGTTTTTGCAAGCTGCAACTTGCTGAGAGCACCAACTCTCTTTTTTCTCTAGCACCCACTAGAAGGAAGCACCAACTCCCCGGATTCTCTAGCACCAACTAGAAGGAAGCACCAACTCCCTGGTTTCTCTAGCACGAACTAGAAGGAAGCTACAACTCCCTGTGTTCAAGCACTCACTTGAACCTATGAGGACACCAATCCTCCCTAGCACCTCCCTACCACCCTGGTTTATGAATATGTGTTACTGAAACTTATTACAGTGATACAATGTTTAACTACAACTTACCAGTCTCATCATTGTTCTACAAGATTTCGCTGCTCTGTCTGCCTCACCGTCTTCTTGCACGCATCCCTTTCCCTTTATGTTCTTATGCCTTTTGTGCTCTATACGCCATTCCCATTCAATGCATCTTTTGTCTTCTAGTCATTTCAGCTGCTACACTCCACCTCCTTCTTCACACCTGCATCACTCACCCCAGCAAAAACCCTAATCTCTTCTTTTCTCCACATTCTTATACTCCCTGTGCATCTGGTGCATTCTCTGTATGCAATGGTTCTGCATGCTCTGCATGTCGAGTGCTCTGCCTCTTCATCATGGAAACTCTTCAACTTCTCTGTTTGTTCAGCCCATCTATCCATCATCATTGGTTGTCATGATCAAATTGCTTCACATCACCAACAGTTGAGATTCTTCATCTTCTGTTGCAGTCGATCTCAACCTCTCTATCGCAGTTAATGGCTCCAACACCCTTCCACCTGTCAATAGCCTCCACGAACAGTCTTTTCTCCTACTGGCAGATTCCTTGTGACCTTACAGTTCCTCTGGAAATCACATAGAAGTCTCTTCGAGTCCTCTGGCAGAAACCATCAGTAGTTTCTAGAAGTTACACTGCGAAGTGCAACAGTAGCCCTCCGATTCTCTTCAGTTTCGTCTGCATCATTGGATTACCTTCTCTAAATCTTGCATTTATTTCGGCATATCGCTCTTCGGCATTTCGGGATCACCGTGGTGGAGGATTTTAGTACTCTCCAATTCCCGACCCCCGAAACTCCGAAAAGGAGCTTGTCTTCACTAACTCATTCCCCATCTTCCACCGATGTGACCAACAGCTGTGACCACAGCCTTAGTCGAAACTACATTTTGCAATTTCGTGTTTCGGCATTTCGGCTTTTCGACACTCTTGGTGGTGAAGTGTTCCGATACTTCAACTCCCGGTATCTGGAACTCCGAAATGGAATCAGATCAACGGTCCAATACTCCTGTGTTTCTCTTTTCGACGAATCGGCATTTCGCGACTTCGGGTTTCGCAATTTCGGGACTCCTGAGATGAAGAGTCTTCACTCTTGACTCCTCCAACACCCGGTATCTGAAACTCCGGTATGAAGTCTTTATCATTTCGTGATTTCGACGTTTTTCCCTTTTGAGTCATCGTGACTCCAACGTTATCAAATTCATGATCACAAAATCTCCGAAGTGGTCGGACGGTTCACATAACCCACTGAGATGGACGGTTGATGGGATTTCGGCGTTTTTCCCTTCGAGTTTTTCGAGACTCACAATGGTCCCTTTCGGCATTTCGAAGTTCGAGACATCGTGATGGTGGAGTTTTTTCTTGTTGTGTAAAACCCCAGAATAGAAAGTTTCGATGTGATGTAAACCTGTTGATGTCACACGTGGATTGACACGTGTCGAATCGCTGCCACGTGTCACTCTAATTCATGACTTACATGTGTCTAAAATGTTGAATCAGCTTGACACTTGTCATTGCCTGATTGTGCCATGTGTCCTTAGCTGACGTGGTTTGTTGATGTGTCTATTTTGGGATTTCACATTTTGGCACTTCAGGACTCAAGATGATGAGAGTCTATGACTTCTCCATCTCCCGGTAACCAAAATCCCGGTATGATGTGCCTGCTTCTGGAATTTCGGCGTTTTTCTTTTCGGCACTTCGGGACTCCTGATGATGAGAATCTATGAATTCTCCATCTCCCAGTGTCTGAAATCTCGGTATCCATTACTTCGAGTGATGCACCTGTTTTGGGTTTTAAGGATTTTGCATTTCGCGACTTCAGGACTCCTATAGTGGGAGTTCTTGACATCTCCAACTCCCGGTATCCGAAATCCCGGTAGTCGAAAACTCCGAAATAAAGTTTGACCAAAACTTCAATCTTTCTATTCAATCATCGTTGCATTGTTGGTCTTACTTGCCTACTTGTTTGCCATCAAGTGAACAAGCATACATTTGCACTACGTCTGACTCTATGCTAACTCCTCCTGAGCTTACTTTGTTCCTTTTTGCTATCGATGCATACTCTCATCTTGTCAAGCTATCATTGTTGTTGTACTTGCCATCAATGACAAGCATACATTGCCTGTAAAATAGGCCAAGACTTCATTCCCTGGCAGATACACTCATATCAGAGACGAGTTGACAGCCGTCAGAGAGGTTGTGAACCCTATCTTTTTGGTGAGGCAACGAATGAATAGCTTCACCAAACCATGGGGTCCATTTGTACGGGGCATTGTTGTCAGGGAGGTTATGCCTACATGGGAGAGGATGTGGGATGACTTCGTCCAGGAGGAGACTAGGCTACCAGCCAAGGTTTTTGGACAGCGGTAGCAGACAGTTTAGGGTGTTGAGGACCTTGCTCTTTGGACAAAGGGCAAGAAGAATACTGGTCATGGAGGTCGGTAGGGTCCCAAGTTTGGGGTCCCACCACAGGGAGGAGAGAACAGCAACAGCAGTGGGCAGAGGAGAGACATGAGCACAGTGAAATGCTTTGTTTGTGGAGAGATGGGTCACTATGCAGGACAGTGTCCAAAGAAGAAGAAGCAGAAACAAGATGTGTTAGGAGCGACAATAGAGGAGATAGAGTTCAGTGATCAGTTTGCCAAAGAGTGTGCATTCATGACTACCTTGTCTACTATTACGCCATCCAGCACTAGATGGGGAGACAGAGTTGATGAGAACCGACTTACACACATCAGTGATTCAGAGGGAGATCAGACTCAGTGTCCCTGGACAGCTTCAGAGTAGGTGACTGGTCCACCCAGTATAGCTATTGTTTCAGAGCAGCCGAGTAGACA
>JZKD02S0312843.1:0-19683 GCA_000966675.3 Picea glauca
ATTGCAGTGTTACCAGAAGCATGGTCCTTGTCTAGTGACCCTTCGGGTTCTGTGTGGTCTTTGTTTTCCCAACATTCTAATCCTTCTTTGGATGATATAGAGGTCATGCCGATGCAATCTTCGGCTGACACCACTCCTATGTTGGGGAGTGACGCGTTTCTTGAGCATTTTGTCTTGCATCATGTTCAACCATCGGTCATGTCGATGCAATGTTCGGCCAACACCACTCATTTTTTGGGGAGTGATGTGTCTCTTGACCATGTTTTCTTGCATCCTATTCAACCAATAGTTGAAGAATTGGTCACATCGATGCAATCTTTGGTCGATCCCACTCTTCTCTTGGAGAGTGACAAGTCTAAGGAAGTGACATTATCGATGCAATCTTCAGTCAATCCCACTCTTCTTTTGGGGGGTGATGCGTCTGTCGACCATGCCATTAAAATTTATAGTTTTGTACCTTCTGAAAAAGGGAGCATTCCACTCTCTCCGAGTACACTCCTTCCAAGTCCTAGGATGGTTTCCTTTTATTGGGATGATCGTGTAGAGCCTCGCCTTCCTTCTCCTACACCCTTCTAGATAATAGACATTCGTTGATGTATTGTATATGAAGGGTCCTCTACAAGTATTCTATCCTCCTCGACTTGGAAAGATTTGGGTTTGCCCAAGCTTATGTCAGCCACCAATGAGCTATTGACTTTCGACATAAGACCTGCACGGGAGCCCTGGCCTCCCCCATCATATGCTTCTTAAAACAACATCCTAGAGTCTTAGTTAAGCTCTTTTCAAACTCCAAAAAATGAAAACATTTACGAGTGAACTTGTCTCTTTCACACTCATTAAATGGTTTTGAAAGGACATCTATTTGGCATAAGTTTAACCATTTTCTGGACCAAGTAGACTACTTACGAAAAAAAATACTCTAGTCACCATTGGCTATAAGAGTTCTCCTGGGTATTATTTTATACTTTTTTGGGCCTAGGGGACTAAATCTATGGAAAAGGACATTTTCAAGTTAAGTTGTAATCACATTCTTGCTTGCATTGTTGAGCCTATTGTCGATTCCCTCTTTCTCGTTATAAGCCTCTTGCCTCAACAATTTTCATCACTAGCCAAGCAGTTCCTTCCATATATCCTTTGAATCTTGACACCCTTTACTTGTAGAGGAAACACCCCCCCGAGTGTCCATACCCCACATACGATTCCTTGCATTGAGCATAGGTATGTTCCGCTGCTTGGAACTAGTTGCTTACTCGTGACACTCGTTTCCTCTCCTGTATCATAGCATTTCTTTGCGTATGAAAACCAAAAAAGACGGGTGGGAAAAAAATATTATCTCTTATCGGCAACAGTCATGCCTCCTTTGAACAGAGCACAAACGTTTGAGTCCATTTTCATCCAAAGTTTGGGTTTAGCATGACCTTAGGGAGCTGAGCTCATTACTTAGAGTCTACTCTTCCGACTGGTTATTCTTCCAATCCCTATAGAGAGTTTGTTGATGCCTCCTGCGTCGCAACATTTTATCAATGATCATTATTAAGTCTATGTTGCTTGAGTTATCCATATGTCTCAAGCTCTTGTTCAAAGGAATTTTAAAATCCTGTGTCGACCATTTCTCATAACTCTTGACTTTGCATGTCGGTCATACCCTCAGTGTATCTCAGAATCACATGAAGTTGTTGTCCTACCTTGCACCCTGGGCCTACTTTCATTATTGGTAGGTAACCTTGAACCCAACAAATGAAATTTCCTCATTGGTCGTTGATTGGGGCGTTTCCCTTGTGTTCAACGACAAGAAATCTATTCACACATTGGAATTCATGCAGTGTCTTGGATTCCATTAGTCCTATTGGTGGTTTCCTCACCTTTGTCGACAGTTTTACCTATTGGATATTATTCAGAGGGTCTCTTTCATGCACTAATTGCATCTAGTGCATGCAAGGGATGCCCATGGTCGATGGTTCGTGAACATCCTATTCATCCGAGATCCTCCTAATCATCAATATGTTTCTTTGTAACTCTTGTTGGGTGATGAGAGATGCTTTAATGCTCTCCTTCCAACAAGTCTCCTTCCATCGACTTCAGCTCGTATATTCTGAAAATGAGACCTAGAATCCTTTGAGTACCTAGAGGCTTACAGTCATCAGTGGTAGGTTCTCCTGCCATCGACAATTGGGAATACATCAATGTCTCGTGATCGATGGATTCTTCAAGTGTTCAACCTCAACACCCTTATTTACACTTGTGGAATGTACTTGGTGCCTTGACACCTAATTTCATTATCGGTGGGTTGTCACGTTTGTTAATGGTACACCTTAATGACTGGTAATCAAACAAAGTCTCATTGTGTTCAACCTAAACTCCTCTATTCACATAATGTAGACTTGCACCTTCGACGGATAGTGTAGAAGACCTCCAGCTTACAGTAGCAACATCCCTTATCTATTGTTGTCTTTCATTGGACCAATACTTGTATGACTTCAGTGATCACATAGATTAGATTGTACTCCACTATATACATATATCTTCATTTTATTTTGAGACGGTAATCCACTGTGTCTTGTTTGTGACTATGACAGCCTATGGCATATGTCCACTTTGTATTGCCTATTCATGGCCATGAACAACTATTTGATATATGTCCACATGGATCTGAAGTGTAATTCAGATTGGAAGCCATGTGTGCAAAGTCATTATGGATTGTAATATTCTCATGAGTAACTAGTACTTCCAGCTGAGTCTTCATTACTCCACTTCTAGAAATTATAATATATTTTTGCCATCACAGATAGTCCTTTGACCTCACACATTTGGGGGTATCTATTACAACAAATTTTTCCTCACTCCATGCAGCTTGCTTGGATGGCTTTCCATTTCCATCTATAAACTTGAAGTCTCATTTTTCTTCACTCCATAGCAAAAATACACATTTTTGTACATACACACAGTGCCCTATTAGTTATACAACAAGCGTATGCACAGGTTGCTCCACTACAACCCGCATACAAAGGGTTTGGTGATCAAAAATTAAAATTTATGTTGGTTTCCATGCCATGTCACACGATCCATGATCATTTACCTTCCACATACTGGAAACACTTCGACTCAGCCCTTCAGTTCTATTTGGAGGCTATAAATTGAGCCATATCCAAGCCTAATACACAATTCAATTTGGAGAGCAAAGACACTCTGGAGAAATTTCACTTCATATTGAGTCTGCATCCCTTTTTCCTTGAAAGTCTGAACTTCTTGTGTTAATCCCCCAAGCTCTTCCTACTTTTTGATGGAGAACCTCATTAACTCCTATATATGATCTTGCCTTGGCAGAGGATTGAAGTGGTGGAGGTCCAGCTAGAGGGGCTTAGTTTCTCGGTTCCTATATGTGTAGTTACAAAAGTTTGTCACCTATGTACTTCTGTTGATTACTTTAATAGAAATACTCTTTTCTCGTCCAATTGATATCTTGCAAATATTTGAATTAATTTCCATGGGTGTATTTGTCATGTATGTTAATTGATTATGTTAATTTATATGCTAACATCATATATTATCACCATATGCTTGCGTATCTTGGTTGTTGAGGACAAATTGCAGGTATAAATATTTGGGTTGCGTGCTCAATGATGGTCTTCTTCAAACGTCCAGACAAGGTAGTATTTTAGCCTTGTATTGTTATCATTTCATTTATATAGCATACTTGAGATTAGAGTTTATTTCTGGGTGTCATTTTGTGTGTTGTGATTTACCCCTAGCCATAGACAGATTTTCCTTGTAACATTTTGTTGTTCCATTTGAATGTCTTGAGGGCTATAGGACAGGGGAACTGAGTCATTCAGACTACGAAATGGATCTATTTACTATATCAAAGAACAAACCAAGGGCCATGTATGATGTCGACATAAATCCAAAGAATCCAAGGAATGCATAACCCCTACATTTCTTGCAATATTTCAAGTAAGTATAATCCATATATTTTTGCGGCTAACACAAGTCATTGTTATTACACCAACATTATAGAGATATGTGTTGATAGGTTAAGAAATATGAGATATCAATGTTATAAAGATATATGTCCATAGGTTAAAAAATATGAGAGATTGGAGCTATATAGTTACAATGATATGTGTGTGTGTGAGTCAACGTTATACTTTCATCTTTTTATGTAATGCATGGAACTTATGTCATATTGACATTATAGTTATTTATATGTTGGATCTACTCTTTGTTAATCTTAGCATCATGTACGAACCCATGTTATATATGGTGTTATTATAGTTATTATCACACACGTTTCTCATTCTATGTCATGGTGGCCATGCCAACATTATAGAGAGATACATGTCAAGAAGGTTTGTTTCTTATTTCAAAACCAACAAACAGATTTATTTTTATGTTATGCATGTTATGATGGAGTTATAATATGAATCTTATGTCCATCCTTCTAGTATGTTATGTGTGAAACTACATTATATGTTGTGTTATTTCAATGTCAATATTTAACAAGTTATTTTATCCTTTCAGGTAATGGTGTTCTTAGAACATGGAGGATTATAGATGTGTTGATCTAGATTATTTTGTGAATGACATGAAGGCGGAAATATAATAGAGATATAACAAGGAAATGCATAGAGATATTGCAAGGAACACATTAATACAATAAAAATTAGATTCTATTAATGACTTTTTGGAATAAAAAAAACTATAAAATGCAAAGCACACAAGCTAGCTAGAATGGTGGTAGCTTATATCTGAAGATAGATGTGTCGGTTACGTTCATTCACAAGAAGTTAATTACAATGAGGCTCCAAAGGCCTTTTTAACATAAAGCATAAATGAGAAAACCCTAAACATCTGAAACCCTATCCCCAGAGATGAAACGCCAAAAGGTTTGTGGGCCCAGATGGGGGTAGTTGATATGTCAACTTCCCAAGGGTACAAATTTTTCATACGGTCTCTGTTTCAAGTGCTCAGTGCCTCATCAGAAATTTCCATCCAAGGAGTACACATTCAGAACATCCCAATCAATCCAATAAGCTCTTATTGGGCATTGCCAAGTCAAAAAAACGTCATTTAGGGCCTCAAAACGACCCCATAAGTTTGGGACCCGAAAAACTGTAGAAAAGTTGTGAAGATGGAAACTGTAATTTGAGCTAGTGGAGTAGGTGGGAGATCACCGATGTCCACCTGGTTCATTCCTCCCCTCTTAGGAAGAAATGGCCTCCATTTCATCAAGTTCCTCCATCAAATGGAGAAACTTCTATTGAATCTAACTCATGGTGAGCCACTTTCCCTGATGAAGAAACTGCCCTACTTTGACGACCTGATAGAGTTGGATGTTTTGTTGGTGGGTACTCTTCATATTGATGTCCAAGATATGATCAATTGTCACATGTTCAATTCATTTGGGATTGTGTTATGTAGGGTTCAAGTGCTTGGTCCCGTTTGAAGTGTCTTGGAGAGGTGGGAAATATGGTCGAAGCAATTCCACATTAAATATCGGGTGCAAGCCAAAGAAAGGGGGAATACTTAATTCAAAATTATTCTCACCCACATCCTTCGTGATGGTGTAAGTCTTGCATCAAAGTGGGCGTAGCTTTTGCTGGGGTCTTGTGAGGCACTCTTTATGCAAATGCAACGATACCTTATCTCCCACCTAAAACTTGTGTGGTACTTGATGTTGATCGCGGCGTTGCTTATACTTGCCATTGGATTTCTGCAAAATATCATGAAATTGTTGTTGGATGAGTTGGATTCACTCAAAAAATTTAACTGCTCAATCAACCTCGGTCTGAGCATGGGAGTACTCTTTCTATGCATCTGCAATGGGAAGAGCTACGTCAATGGGAGCCAATGGTTGGAACCTCAAGAAAACCTGAAAAGGGTTGCAACTAATAGAGTTGTGGAGGGATTTGTTGTATCTATGTTGAACATAAGGAAGGATTTCATCCCATGTGTGTGGATGTTTGGAATTGTACATCCTTGGGATATGGACAATCATCTTGTTAACTACCTTTGTTTATCCATTAGTCTGTGGGTGGAAGGAAATCAATTTGGTCAGTTTGGTGTCCATCATCGACCATAGGCTGGACCAAAAAGTGCTTAGTTACCTACTATATCGATATGAGATAATGGTTCGTGGGAGCCCAAAATGAACCCAAACATGTTTAAAGAAGAGCTTGGTTGTGGCCTTGGTTGTGATGCTCTTCTTGTAGGGTGCCAAAACTATCATCTTAGAGAATCGATCAACGAACACGAAGAAATAGTCATTCCCATGCTTGGTTGAAGACAAACTAGACATGTAATCCATGGAGATGGACTCCCAAGGCCTATATAGAGTAGGAAAAGGGGTGTATAGCCCCTACTTCTTGATGGAAGGCTTGGAAATGGCACATGAAGTGCATGACTTGATGTACTTGCGGACATCTTGTCGAAGCTTTGGCCAATAAAAATGCTTTTGCAGTACTTGCACTATTTTTTCTACACCAAAATGTCATGTTTCTCGAATATAATGAGCTTCCTAGATCAACTTGTCATGTTCAATTGAAGGAACACAAAGGTGGATCATATGGCATAGCAATCCACCCTAGAGATGAAATTATGGAACTATTTTTCCTACACTCAATGTGTAACAGGAATCAACAAAGTCAAAGTCACTATAGTATTATTGTGGTCACCCGGACGTCTCATGCCCACGAGAGTTAAGAACTGTCGTTAGCACCACAACCGGGGGTCGAATGAGGCAATATGCGACATGGTTGGTGCTATCCTTTTTGTACTTGATGTTCAAGTAGAATTGTTGTAGGTTCATGGACCACTTCTAATGGCGATCATTATGTAACTTTCCTTGTGTCTACATGAATTGTAGAATCCTGTGATCAGTGTGGATGATCGTTTCCTTCCCCATAATGTAATGCTTCCTCTGTCGACATGCATGCAAAATGGAGTACATATCTTTGTCATAGGTGGGGTATTTGTGAACAACATCAAATAGTGTTTCACTATGATAGGCTACCAGATGCTCGTGTTGAGTGAGTACTGCATTGATATCATAATCTGAAGCATCCATCTCAATATCAAATGGTTGTTACAGGTCTGGAAAAATAAGGACTGGTGTTGAGAAGAGGTGGAATTTCAAATCCACAAATTATTTCTATTGGGATGCATCCCACACAAACTTGGCCTCCGCTCCACCCTTGGTCACCTGGCTTAGGGCCCAAGTGATATGTGAGAACCCCAACACAAACTTGTGGTAGAAGTTAGTGAGGCCCAAGAAGATGCGGAGATCGTTCATTGTCTTCACGGTGAGCCAATAGCAGATGAATTGGATCTTGGTTGGATCCATATGCACACCTTGCTCATCCACGATGTATCCCAAATATTGGATTCTCTACATGTTTAAGGAACACTTCTCCAAATTGGCATATAACTTGTGTTGTCACAGGGTGCCCAAGACCTGTTGAATATGCTTCAAATGTTCCTCCGAAATGTTTTTGAAGATGAGGATGTCATCCAGATATACGACCACAAAGGAGTTTGTGAATGGTCTTAATATTTCATCCATCATCTGCATGAATGTGGTTGGGGCGTCATTCAATCCAAAAGGCATGACCAACCACTCGAAGAGACCTTCTTTAGACTTTAAGGCTACCTTCTATACATCAATTTGCTCAGTTGACACCCAAAGGTAGCCTGACTTCATATCAATCTTATTGAAAACTTGGCTCCCTTGAGCTTATCGAGAAGATCATCAATCTGGGGGATTGGGTACCAGTTCTTGAATGTGATCTTGTTCAGGGCTATGTAATCAATACAAAGTCTCCATGCCCCATCTTCTTCTGTAATCAATACAAAATCTCCATTTCCCATCCTTCCGCTAGCTGGACTTTTGTGATAACGATGGTGACATTGGGTTCTGTGTCAATGATTTGTTTTCTCTTTTCAGGTTCTAAATCAAATTATGATTTAACATCCTACCCTGGGGCTTTCATCTTAGCCAACAATGACTATTTGGAGCGACATGCATCAGTATAGTGGAAAGGGATTTTGTGGAACTCACACCACTTTCCAATGTCCTTCGACTTCTCATTACCCTTTTTATTGGTGGCTTGAACTAGTTTTCCTGGGACTGTCCATCCTTGCTCTGTCCTTTTCCCTAGGAGTTAGGGCCACCCTTGTTGGGATTCTATTGCGATGGGTTTTCATAACCAAAATATCACTTATTCTTTTGCTTGAACTTCTACTCAATCTTGACATCATATCGGTAAGCGTCTCCCAGTGAGGAGATGTCCAGGAACTCCATATATGTTTGGATGTACCTGTGGAGGCCACTGTGGTACTATAAAACAAGGTGTTGCTCGAAATCTTTATTATAAAGCTTTGTGCGCATGGTATGGAAGATGTTGGTGTACTCTGGCACCGTCTGGTCTCTCTCCTAATGCATATTTGTCCATCTCGTGTATTGGTCATCATAGTTTCAAAGGTTCATGACCCAAAAATTTCACACTCATCCTCGATACATTTCTCACAGTAAGTCTCCCACCAATCTCTGACACGGGGAAGGTCCTTAAGGAGCGTGAAGGTGATTTTTGCAATGTTGGAAAAAATTTGGATAGAGAAATAACCCTTTAGCACGCTTAACCATTTTTCCAAAGCGTCGATGTCTATCTGGCCTTCAAATAAAGGAATATGAAAGTTAACTTATACCTTAAAGGGCATCACACTTCCGAAGTGGTTATCATTTGAACGTGCCTCTGTTGTTTTTGAACTAATTCGAAGGATCTGGGCGAAATTATCCATCATCTTGTTCCTCTATCACGATAGGGATTCCTTGAGCAACAATTGGATAGGATCTCTTGCTCCGTCGTCCCTCTTTTCTTCCACTATGGGAGGTTTCTTGGGTGGGCGAGAGAGGTTAATCTCAAGAGAAACAAGCTCAATACCCAACTCTCTATTACCCTGACCTTGTTGGGGACATGTACTAATAATGACAAGGAGAAAACTACTCTTATACCACTGATCCATATTATTTTCTGAACGACATGAATGTTAGATCATGTTTTCATTGATGCCAATGGTTTGATTATTTGGGAGATTGTTGGATCATATGTAATTGATGTAAATGGTTTGATTGATTGATGTCAAGTAATTAATTGATTGATGATTGATGAACAATGTATATGTATTGCCCTTGATGAGAATGATAGATTTCAAAGTGGAAACNCTTAAAACAACATCCTAGAGTCTTAGTTAAGCTCTTTTCAAACTCCAAAAAATGAAAACATTTACGAGTGAACTTGTCTCTTTCACACTCATTAAATGGTTTTGAAAGGACATCTATTTGGCATAAGTTTAACCATTTTCTGGACCAAGTAGACTACTTACGAAAAAAAATACTCTAGTCACCATTGGCTATAAGAGTTCTCCTGGGTATTATTTTATACTTTTTTGGGCCTAGGGGACTAAATCTATGGAAAAGGACATTTTCAAGTTAAGTTGTAATCACATTCTTGCTTGCATTGTTGAGCCTATTGTCGATTCCCTCTTTCTCGTTATAAGCCTCTTGCCTCAACAATTTTCATCACTAGCCAAGCAGTTCCTTCCATATATCCTTTGAATCTTGACACCCTTTACTTGTAGAGGAAACACCCCCCCGAGTGTCCATACCCCACATACGATTCCTTGCATTGAGCATAGGTATGTTCCGCTGCTTGGAACTAGTTGCTTACTCGTGACACTCGTTTCCTCTCCTGTATCATAGCATTTCTTTGCGTATGAAAACCAAAAAAGACGGGTGGGAAAAAAATATTATCTCTTATCGGCAACAGTCATGCCTCCTTTGAACAGAGCACAAACGTTTGAGTCCATTTTCATCCAAAGTTTGGGTTTAGCATGACCTTAGGGAGCTGAGCTCATTACTTAGAGTCTACTCTTCCGACTGGTTATTCTTCCAATCCCTATAGAGAGTTTGTTGATGCCTCCTGCGTCGCAACATTTTATCAATGATCATTATTAAGTCTATGTTGCTTGAGTTATCCATATGTCTCAAGCTCTTGTTCAAAGGAATTTTAAAATCCTGTGTCGACCATTTCTCATAACTCTTGACTTTGCATGTCGGTCATACCCTCAGTGTATCTCAGAATCACATGAAGTTGTTGTCCTACCTTGCACCCTGGGCCTACTTTCATTATTGGTAGGTAACCTTGAACCCAACAAATGAAATTTCCTCATTGGTCGTTGATTGGGGCGTTTCCCTTGTGTTCAACGACAAGAAATCTATTCACACATTGGAATTCATGCAGTGTCTTGGATTCCATTAGTCCTATTGGTGGTTTCCTCACCTTTGTCGACAGTTTTACCTATTGGATATTATTCAGAGGGTCTCTTTCATGCACTAATTGCATCTAGTGCATGCAAGGGATGCCCATGGTCGATGGTTCGTGAACATCCTATTCATCCGAGATCCTCCTAATCATCAATATGTTTCTTTGTAACTCTTGTTGGGTGATGAGAGATGCTTTAATGCTCTCCTTCCAACAAGTCTCCTTCCATCGACTTCAGCTCGTATATTCTGAAAATGAGACCTAGAATCCTTTGAGTACCTAGAGGCTTACAGTCATCAGTGGTAGGTTCTCCTGCCATCGACAATTGGGAATACATCAATGTCTCGTGATCGATGGATTCTTCAAGTGTTCAACCTCAACACCCTTATTTACACTTGTGGAATGTACTTGGTGCCTTGACACCTAATTTCATTATCGGTGGGTTGTCACGTTTGTTAATGGTACACCTTAATGACTGGTAATCAAACAAAGTCTCATTGTGTTCAACCTAAACTCCTCTATTCACATAATGTAGACTTGCACCTTCGACGGATAGTGTAGAAGACCTCCAGCTTACAGTAGCAACATCCCTTATCTATTGTTGTCTTTCATTGGACCAATACTTGTATGACTTCAGTGATCACATAGATTAGATTGTACTCCACTATATACATATATCTTCATTTTATTTTGAGACGGTAATCCACTGTGTCTTGTTTGTGACTATGACAGCCTATGGCATATGTCCACTTTGTATTGCCTATTCATGGCCATGAACAACTATTTGATATATGTCCACATGGATCTGAAGTGTAATTCAGATTGGAAGCCATGTGTGCAAAGTCATTATGGATTGTAATATTCTCATGAGTAACTAGTACTTCCAGCTGAGTCTTCATTACTCCACTTCTAGAAATTATAATATATTTTTGCCATCACAGATAGTCCTTTGACCTCACACATTTGGGGGTATCTATTACAACAAATTTTTCCTCACTCCATGCAGCTTGCTTGGATGGCTTTCCATTTCCATCTATAAACTTGAAGTCTCATTTTTCTTCACTCCATAGCAAAAATACACATTTTTGTACATACACACAGTGCCCTATTAGTTATACAACAAGCGTATGCACAGGTTGCTCCACTACAACCCGCATACAAAGGGTTTGGTGATCAAAAATTAAAATTTATGTTGGTTTCCATGCCATGTCACACGATCCATGATCATTTACCTTCCACATACTGGAAACACTTCGACTCAGCCCTTCAGTTCTATTTGGAGGCTATAAATTGAGCCATATCCAAGCCTAATACACAATTCAATTTGGAGAGCAAAGACACTCTGGAGAAATTTCACTTCATATTGAGTCTGCATCCCTTTTTCCTTGAAAGTCTGAACTTCTTGTGTTAATCCCCCAAGCTCTTCCTACTTTTTGATGGAGAACCTCATTAACTCCTATATATGATCTTGCCTTGGCAGAGGATTGAAGTGGTGGAGGTCCAGCTAGAGGGGCTTAGTTTCTCGGTTCCTATATGTGTAGTTACAAAAGTTTGTCACCTATGTACTTCTGTTGATTACTTTAATAGAAATACTCTTTTCTCGTCCAATTGATATCTTGCAAATATTTGAATTAATTTCCATGGGTGTATTTGTCATGTATGTTAATTGATTATGTTAATTTATATGCTAACATCATATATTATCACCATATGCTTGCGTATCTTGGTTGTTGAGGACAAATTGCAGGTATAAATATTTGGGTTGCGTGCTCAATGATGGTCTTCTTCAAACGTCCAGACAAGGTAGTATTTTAGCCTTGTATTGTTATCATTTCATTTATATAGCATACTTGAGATTAGAGTTTATTTCTGGGTGTCATTTTGTGTGTTGTGATTTACCCCTAGCCATAGACAGATTTTCCTTGTAACATTTTGTTGTTCCATTTGAATGTCTTGAGGGCTATAGGACAGGGGAACTGAGTCATTCAGACTACGAAATGGATCTATTTACTATATCAAAGAACAAACCAAGGGCCATGTATGATGTCGACATAAATCCAAAGAATCCAAGGAATGCATAACCCCTACATTTCTTGCAATATTTCAAGTAAGTATAATCCATATATTTTTGCGGCTAACACAAGTCATTGTTATTACACCAACATTATAGAGATATGTGTTGATAGGTTAAGAAATATGAGATATCAATGTTATAAAGATATATGTCCATAGGTTAAAAAATATGAGAGATTGGAGCTATATAGTTACAATGATATGTGTGTGTGTGAGTCAACGTTATACTTTCATCTTTTTATGTAATGCATGGAACTTATGTCATATTGACATTATAGTTATTTATATGTTGGATCTACTCTTTGTTAATCTTAGCATCATGTACGAACCCATGTTATATATGGTGTTATTATAGTTATTATCACACACGTTTCTCATTCTATGTCATGGTGGCCATGCCAACATTATAGAGAGATACATGTCAAGAAGGTTTGTTTCTTATTTCAAAACCAACAAACAGATTTATTTTTATGTTATGCATGTTATGATGGAGTTATAATATGAATCTTATGTCCATCCTTCTAGTATGTTATGTGTGAAACTACATTATATGTTGTGTTATTTCAATGTCAATATTTAACAAGTTATTTTATCCTTTCAGGTAATGGTGTTCTTAGAACATGGAGGATTATAGATGTGTTGATCTAGATTATTTTGTGAATGACATGAAGGCGGAAATATAATAGAGATATAACAAGGAAATGCATAGAGATATTGCAAGGAACACATTAATACAATAAAAATTAGATTCTATTAATGACTTTTTGGAATAAAAAAAACTATAAAATGCAAAGCACACAAGCTAGCTAGAATGGTGGTAGCTTATATCTGAAGATAGATGTGTCGGTTACGTTCATTCACAAGAAGTTAATTACAATGAGGCTCCAAAGGCCTTTTTAACATAAAGCATAAATGAGAAAACCCTAAACATCTGAAACCCTAACCCCAGAGATGAAATGCCAAAAGGTTTGTGGGCCCAGATGGGGGTAGTTGATATGTCAACTTCCCAAGGGTACAAATTTTTCATACGGTCTCTGTTTCAAGCGCTCAGTGCCTCATCAGAAAGGTCCATCCAAGGAGTACACATTCAGAACATCCCAATCAATCCAATAAGCTCTTATTGGGCATTGCCAAGTCAAAAAAACGTCATTTAGGGCCTCAAAACGACCCCAGAAATTTGGGACTCGAAAAACTGTATAAAAGTTGCGAAGATGGAAACTGTAATTTGAGCTAGTGGAGTAGGTGGGAGATCACCGATGTCCACCTGGTTCATTCCTCCCCTCTTAGGAAGCAATGGCCTCCATTTCATCAAGTTCCTCCATCAAATGGAGAAACTTCTATTGAATCTAACTCATGGTGAGCCACTTGCCCTGATGAAGAAACTACCCTACTTTGACGACCTGATAGATTTGGATGTTCTGTTGGTGGGTGCTCTTCATATTGATGTCCAAGATATTATCAATTGTCACATGTTCAATTCATTTGGGATTGAGTTATGTAGGGTTCAAGTGCTTGGTCCCGTTTGAAGTGTCCTGGAGAGGTGGTAAATATGGTCGAAGCAATTCCACATTAAATATCGGGTGCAAGCCAAAGAAAGGGGGAATACTTAATTCAAAATCATTCTCACCCACATCCTTCGTGATGGTGTAAGTATTGCATCAAAGTGGGCGTAGCTTCTGCTGGGGTATTGTGAGGCACTCTTTATGCAAATGCAACCATACCTTATCTCCCACCTAAAACTTTTGTGGTACTTGATGTTGATCGCGGCGTTGCTTATACTTGCCATTGGATTTCTACAAAATATCATGAAATTGTTGTTGGATGAGTTGGATTCACTCAAAAAATTTAACTGCTCAATCAACCTCGGTCTGAGCATGGGAGTACTCTTTCTATGCATCTGCAATGGGAAGAGCTACGTCAATGGGAGCCAATGGTTGGAACCTCAAGAAAACCTGAAAAGGGTTGCAACTAATAGAGTTGTGGAGGGATTTGTTGTATCTATGTTGAACATAAGGAAGGATTTCATCCCATGTGTGTGGATGTTTGGAATTGTACATCCTTGGGATATGGACAATCATCTTGTTAACTACCTTTGTTTATCCATTAGTCTGTGGGTGGAAGGAAATCAATTTGGTCAGTTTGGTGTCCATCATCGACCATAGGCTGGACCAAAAAGTGCTTAGTTACCTACTATATCGATATGAGATAATGGTTCGTGGGAGCCCAAAATGAACCCAAACATGTTTAAAGAAGAGCTTGGTTGTGGCCTTGGTTGTGATGCTCTTCTTGTAGGGTGCCAAAACTATCATCTTAGAGAATCGATCAACGAACACGAAGAAATAGTCATTCCCATGCTTGGTTGAAGACAAACTAGACATGTAATCCATGGAGATGGACTCCCAAGGCCTATATAGAGTAGGAAAAGGGGTGTATAGCCCCTACTTCTTGATGGAAGGCTTGGAAATGGCACATGAAGTGCATGACTTGATGTACTTGCGGACATCTTGTCGAAGCTTTGGCCAATAAAAATGCTTTTGCAGTACTTGCACTATTTTTTCTACACCAAAATGTCATGTTTCTCGAATATAATGAGCTTCCTAGATCAACTTGTCATGTTCAATTGAAGGAACACAAAGGTGGATCATATGGCATAGCAATCCACCCTAGAGATGAAATTATGGAACTATTTTTCCTACACTCAATGTGTAACAGGAATCAACAAAGTCAAAGTCACTATAGTATTATTGTGGTCACCCGGACGTCTCATGCCCACGAGAGTTAAGAACTGTCGTTAGCACCACAACCGGGGGTCGAATGAGGCAATATGCGACATGGTTGGTGCTATCCTTTTTGTACTTGATGTTCAAGTAGAATTGTTGTAGGTTCATGGACCACTTCTAATGGCGATCATTATGTAACTTTCCTTGTGTCTACATGAATTGTAGAATCCTGTGATCAGTGTGGATGATCGTTTCCTTCCCCATAATGTAATGCTTCCTCTGTCGACATGCATGCAAAATGGAGTACATATCTTTGTCATAGGTGGGGTATTTGTGAACAACATCAAATAGTGTTTCACTATGATAGGCTACCAGATGCTCGTGTTGAGTGAGTACTGCATTGATATCATAATCTGAAGCATCCATCTCAATATCAAATGGTTGTTACAGGTCTGGAAAAATAAGGACTGGTGTTGAGAAGAGGTGGAATTTCAAATCCACAAATTATTTCTATTGGGATGCATCCCACACAAACTTGGCCTCCGCTCCACCCTTGGTCACCTGGCTTAGGGCCCAAGTGATATGTGAGAACCCCAACACAAACTTGTGGTAGAAGTTAGTGAGGCCCAAGAAGATGCGGAGATCGTTCATTGTCTTCACGGTGAGCCAATAGCAGATGAATTGGATCTTGGTTGGATCCATATGCACACCTTGCTCATCCACGATGTATCCCAAATATTGGATTCTCTACATGTTTAAGGAACACTTCTCCAAATTGGCATATAACTTGTGTTGTCACAGGGTGCCCAAGACCTGTTGAATATGCTTCAAATGTTCCTCCGAAATGTTTTTGAAGATGAGGATGTCATCCAGATATACGACCACAAAGGAGTTTGTGAATGGTCTTAATATTTCATCCATCATCTGCATGAATGTGGTTGGGGCGTCATTCAATCCAAAAGGCATGACCAACCACTCGAAGAGACCTTCTTTAGACTTTAAGGCTACCTTCTATACATCAATTTGCTCAGTTGACACCCAAAGGTAGCCTGACTTCATATCAATCTTATTGAAAACTTGGCTCCCTTGAGCTTATCGAGAAGATCATCAATCTGGGGGATTGGGTACCAGTTCTTGAATGTGATCTTGTTCAGGGCTATGTAATCAATACAAAGTCTCCATGCCCCATCTTCTTCTGTAATCAATACAAAATCTCCATTTCCCATCCTTCCGCTAGCTGGACTTTTGTGATAACGATGGTGACATTGGGTTCTGTGTCAATGATTTGTTTTCTCTTTTCAGGTTCTAAATCAAATTATGATTTAACATCCTACCCTGGGGCTTTCATCTTAGCCAACAATGACTATTTGGAGCGACATGCATCAGTATAGTGGAAAGGGATTTTGTGGAACTCACACCACTTTCCAATGTCCTTCGACTTCTCATTACCCTTTTTATTGGTGGCTTGAACTAGTTTTCCTGGGACTGTCCATCCTTGCTCTGTCCTTTTCCCTAGGAGTTAGGGCCACCCTTGTTGGGATTCTATTGCGATGGGTTTTCATAACCAAAATATCACTTATTCTTTTGCTTGAACTTCTACTCAATCTTGACATCATATCGGTAAGCGTCTCCCAGTGAGGAGATGTCCAGGAACTCCATATATGTTTGGATGTACCTGTGGAGGCCACTGTGGTACTATAAAACAAGGTGTTGCTCGAAATCTTTATTATAAAGCTTTGTGCGCATGGTATGGAAGATGTTGGTGTACTCTGGCACCGTCTGGTCTCTCTCCTAATGCATATTTGTCCATCTCGTGTATTGGTCATCATAGTTTCAAAGGTTCATGACCCAAAAATTTCACACTCATCCTCGATACATTTCTCACAGTAAGTCTCCCACCAATCTCTGACACGGGGAAGGTCCTTAAGGAGCGTGAAGGTGATTTTTGCAATGTTGGAAAAAATTTGGATAGAGAAATAACCCTTTAGCACGCTTAACCATTTTTCCAAAGCGTCGATGTCTATCTGGCCTTCAAATAAAGGAATATGAAAGTTAACTTATACCTTAAAGGGCATCACACTTCCGAAGTGGTTATCATTTGAACGTGCCTCTGTTGTTTTTGAACTAATTCGAAGGATCTGGGCGAAATTATCCATCATCTTGTTCCTCTATCACGATAGGGATTCCTTGAGCAACAATTGGATAGGATCTCTTGCTCCGTCGTCCCTCTTTTCTTCCACTATGGGAGGTTTCTTGGGTGGGCGAGAGAGGTTAATCTCAAGAGAAACAAGCTCAATACCCAACTCTCTATTACCCTGACCTTGTTGGGGACATGTACTAATAATGACAAGGAGAAAACTACTCTTATACCACTGATCCATATTATTTTCTGAACGACATGAATGTTAGATCATGTTTTCATTGATGCCAATGGTTTGATTATTTGGGAGATTGTTGGATCATATGTAATTGATGTAAATGGTTTGATTGATTGATGTCAAGTAATTAATTGATTGATGATTGATGAACAATGTATATGTATTGCCCTTGATGAGAATGATAGATTTCAAAGTGGAAACYAATTGATAAAGATGGATCATTGATATGATGCATAGATGAAGATGGATCAATGAGTTGTCATTGATACATGATGATGCATAGTTTGTTTGATGAAAATATCACTCATTATTGTCTTATCATGATTTATAAGGTGCACAAATGGATGAACTCCAAAGTGGTACCCTTATGGTGAAATCCCTCATGGGAAGACGCTTTTTGGATTAAGTTATCCTAGAAGAACGGTTGGAGGACTCATGCTTGTATGTGGAATAATGAGATGAATATCAATGAAGTTGTTGGTGAAACTATCCTAGATGGATAGTGCTTGTCATGCCATTTCTGTTGGTATATGGAATGTCACATAACTCCTCACAGTTTGAGAGTTATGGCCTTATGAAGTTGGAGGACCCCCATATGAATGCTTGAAGCCCCCAAGGTCAAAGAAGTCAAAGTGATTGAAAAGAAGAAATCATTATTTAAATGATAAAGTAAAGTCACAAAATCAAGATAGATTATTTAAATGATAAAGTAAAGTGACAAAATCAAGAAGGAATATTTAAATGATAAAGTATTGGATAACTTTCTATTCATGGAAAGTGGTTAACCTTGAAATATGGAAAATAGGTTAAGTGACCTAGAAATGGGTTAAGTAACCTAAAAATGGGTTAAGTGACCTAGAAGATGAAAGTATAAATAAGATAGTTATGGTCTCTTGTAGATCATCCTTTTTGTGGATCAATGGAGAGTTTCTTGAGATTATCTTGTGGAGTATCGATGGAGAGCTTCTTGAGCATTATTGGTGTGGATCTCTTGAGCATGATTGAAGATCTATTCCGAGGAAGAGAGCGAGAAGAGGATCTCATGGACCCATCAAAGTTTTGGCAATGTCGGATATCTTGACGACAAAATTCTTGAAACTTCAGAAACCCTAGTTTTTTAGGTATACACGGGTTGTCTGTTCTTAGGGTGCATATACATTAAGGCATATGCGGGATGTCTGAAGACATGGAGCGTATGGTGGAAAAAATAGTGAAGACTTGTGTTTGAGTTGATGCCAAGCTCTTGGATGATTAGGCAGGTTCTAGATCTGCATTCTATGGCCTCAGATATATAACTAAGACACCGGTATGATTACATTATTGTCTTTATGAATACTATTGTTTGATGTGATGGGAATGCTTAGGGAATTCTTGGTATGGCTTCTATGATGTGGTTTAGTTTGGTTGATTTGGTTGATGGAGTGATCAATACTCTTGTGATTCAGTGGTGACATGATTGCTATGGTATACTAGATGCTTATACATGTTTGAGATAGCATTCATATTGATCTATTGTGGAGCATGAGAAAGCTATTGGAGAGCTTGGAGATGTTGTGACTGGCTATGGGTCAGTTTGGACAGTGGAAGACAGAAGAGAAAGTGATTGCAAGTTGCAAAGGATCTGAGCATGTGAAGCAAAGAAAAACCCTAGTTGTTCAGAAGCATACACATGTTGCATTACACACTGGCCGCGTGCACACGCGGGCTGTAGTGAGCCAAGGCACGTACACACACGGGATGCACTACTGACAGGTCGCGTACCTATTGACAGATTGATATATATTGAGGATTGTTGCCTCATCTCAGTTGGTGCTGAGGGTGTAAACCGAATCTTATATTATAGAGCTGGTGCTCTTATAGATTTGTACTCTATTCAGTTGTTTTTGATAAACCCCAGATTGTTGTCCATAATAAAAAGAAAAAATGTGCATACATCTTATGTTCTTTGTGTTACTTGTGGTGATGAATTATTGATGATATGTGTTGTTGTTATATGCTGTTGATATATGTTCACATCTAACTGGTTATAAATGACAACAATGGGTAATGAATAAATGTTGAATTTTAACTAAGGAGTTTTATGTGAATGTTAGGATATTTAGACACTTAGGAGTTAGTTAAGATCTACTTGGTCTAATATGTCGTTAGGTAAAAGTGTGTTTCTTTAGTATGCATTAGTATGCATTTGTAGTTAGG
>JZKD02S0312898.1:0-19682 GCA_000966675.3 Picea glauca
CTTATTACATGATTCCTTGATTACATGTATAGACTAGGTATTGAATATATTAATGCCTTTGCTGTGATTGGTTTGTGTTGTTGTGATTGGACGACACAAGAGCATCGGAGCAGAGAAATGAACAACAGAGATTAAAGGAGAGTGTTTATAAGGTATGTACACTATCCATTCCTCTTAGTTCGTTCAATAGCTAGATCTAGGGAAAGAGTAGTATTCTGTCACGTTTTGTTCCAGATCCAGGTGGATCTGGGGAGATTGGTCTGTGTCCGCACTCATGAATTTATCCATTAACAAGGAGACGCAGTGGTCCTCTACTTAGGAGAGATATGGATAGCCTGTCCTTTTTACAGACACACCCCGAAGTCCAGAGACATTTTTCAAACGCAGGGTGTATTGAATTCGTTGAAAGGTTGCAAATTGGTTGCCACCAGTCTACAACAGAAGCTTTTGCCAAGACTTTTGATGGGAACAAAGCTCATGTTGGGTCCATGGAAATTGTGGTAGATGAAGCTGCCATTGCTGCAGAAACAAGCCTACCAAGAACGGGCCAGAGCTGGTTCAAAACCACTGCCCCCAAAAATTTGAATTTCAGAGTTTATTTGAAAGAAGAGTTTAGGCACAAGGCATGGAAAAAGGGTATGCTGGTTTCCTATCTAGAAGAAGAATGGCAGGAGCTGTTCAAAGGCATCCAACTCTACATTACCTCGGAGGGAAGGTATGATAAACTCATGATGTATCACTTCAAACTCCTGGACCATTTCACAGGCAAGACTCCTCTCAATTTACCTTTTTTCCTACATAAAAGTTTGACTAAGGTTTGCAAGAATATCAAGGCTCAACCCTTAAGCATGAAAAGTACTTTGTGCCACTTCGGCCTCATAAAATTGATCATCCTAGAGGAATTGAAACAACAGGGAAGGAGCTGGGAGCATTTTCTATTCTGGGAGGGTTTTGAAACACAGAATCAGCTTGCAAATGAACAGGGGAAGGGTTCAAAGAAATAATCATCTCCTCAAAGCAGTTCAAGAAAAAGAAGGACCCTGCCAGGACCTCCATAAGATATAATTTTTGGAGTGAAGACCCACATGTTGAAGAAAAGGTTGAACTTTGAGCAAACCACAGAGCATCCTACAGAGAAGAGTAGAGGGAAGGGAACCAATATATTAAACTTTCCCTATTCAGACTCAGAATCAGAGCAGCAAGATCAATGCCCTGTCACCAAGAGTCCTGAGCAGTCAACTGAGTGTGCACAAAACTATGAGACCTTCACTCATACAGAAGAGGGAGAAACATCAAAAATCTCCAAGTCAAATAAGTCTCAGAAAATCAAGCATCTGAAAGAGGTAATCACTCAGCAAGAGGTTTTGGAACGAGTAATCAAAGAAAGGTATAAGAAGTTGTCTGAGAACTTCGAAAAAAACTATGCTTCATTTGAGAGATTGGCTAGGGAAAGTGTTAAAGAGAAGAAAAGAAAGAAAAAACTCACCAAAGATTACAGTAGCTTGTGGTGGCTTTCCAAATGATCTAAAAGGCAGATAAGAAGGTTGAAACAAAAACAAAGGCAAAAATCCCATCCAGATCTGAAGGTACTCGCTCAAGTCGTCGTTAATATGCAAGGTGAGAAATCGGAGAACACCGAGTTTTGATGAAATCAAAATTTTGGAGTTGAAAACTCGTTTTGAGCGCAATCAGGGCTTTCACCAGCGCAAAGCGATATTTTATGACCCGTTAGCTGTGGAAATTGGCGACTTTCAACAGCTAACCCGCGAAATATTAAACGAGTTAGTTGTTGAAAGCTGGAAAAGTATTTTTTGAATCCAAGGACAGAATGGTTCATTCCAAACAGGTTTTGAAGGATTTCCAGCGTATCAAGGGACTACCAAATCGCATGCAAAGGACTCAGCATCAGAGGTTCAAGAGAATTTTGGCAACCACATGCTAAAACAACTTCCTCAAAAATCGACCATGAACGTTGGAGAAATCCAACTGTCAAAACAGGTGTCCTGCCATGCTTCATTACATTGCAGATCCCAGGAGTTGAAGGATGCAGATGGCGAATTTTGGAGAATAAATACAGTTCGAGTTCTAAGTTTAGTTGTTAAGACTTTATTTTCAAGTTGTTGAATTAGATTTGAATTGCTTTTATTAAATACAGATCCATGTTTTTAGGATCTGTAAAACTATTTGTAAGAGGCTATAAATGCCTACTTTTGATATGAAACAAGGGTTCAAACTGGGAGAYRTTTYATKCYATTGTATAGAMTCTTTTTGCAGWAATAAAGTGGAGTTTCCTTTCGTTTRCAATACCAGAATTGYYCATMTTTCATTYTCTGTACTTTAMTTYCAGTTTATWTTAGTTCATAAAGAYTGTTACCTCTYTRTTGAACTCATAGGCTTGAAATTAAAGGATTCCTTGTTGTCTTGTATTAGGCCCTACTTTCACTTGTATTGGCAAATCAAGAATAGTATTCTCCATCCTCTCTTTTAATTATTTGATCTGGTTATTGTTCACTGAAAGCACTGTATCTTTAGATGTGTGATGAGTTGTTTCTTATACAAATCATTAAAAGACCCCATTGTCCCAAATACATAAAAACCATTATTTCTAAGTTACCAAGCATCCTTAGCCTACAACCCTAAGGAGTTTCTTGGAGTGATAACAAATTGGCGTCGTTGTCGGGGAGACAGAATTCAAGCTCTTCTTTCCTGGGATACGACACAGAGCTGATCTTTGATGATAGACAAAGATTAGACATTTTCAGTTGGTTGTAATCATCTATCTGATGACTCCACAAGTTCATATTGGCTCCTAAGAGGATCAGTACTAGGGTGAATCCTCAAGAATCATCGATCACACCAGTGTCCAATCCAGAATCAATTCTTAGGAAGGGAAAGATGATTCAAGGTCAAACTTCAAATCCAAAAGGTAATCCTCTTTCCAGTTCTGGAAAATCTACTACGGAAAAATTTGAGTTCTTTTCATAAAACACTGATGATAAAACAACTGTAAATACTATAGAAGAACAAATTCTTTTTGATCAACAGAAAAATCCTAGTGATAAAAAATTGATAGACTATAATTTGATTGAAAAAACTTTAGAAAGAAGCCACAGTTCTTCTTCCCTTGAATCTTTCCATTCTCAGCAACAAGAAGACCACTTGAACATTTATACTAGCCTCCTTGCTGTTGAACATCTCCTCCAAGAGCTATCTTCTAAGGGTGAAGAAAATTTAGCTGGCCAGCTTGCAAATTTTTACAGAGCCTCTTATCATACCTATTTCCCATTGGAAGATTCACCTCTTTCAAATCCCTCCAGTGTTGAAGACTTGAAGAAGAAACTATCATTTTCCCCACCTCTGACAGTCATGGCTACACCACCTCCTCCTTTGACCAAGATGCAACAAATCCTGGCTACCAAGTATGCACCACTCATATTGCCAAACCCAGTAGCAGCCATGCCAATAGGAGATTATCATAAATATACGCCCAAATTCACAGGCGAAGGCGATGTGTCTGCTGAAGAACATATTGAGGATTTTTACAGTTATGCAGAGAACCTTAATATTGAACAAGAGGATGTTTGGACACGAGTCTTTTTCCAAAGCCTAGATGGCCATGCTAGGAAATGGTTCAAAGAACTCCCTGCTGGTTCCATTGTCGGAATCGAGAAATTGGATGAGACATTCCTGAAACATTGGGGTGACAGAAGAGATTTTGTCTACTACATCACAGAATTCCGCAATTTGAGAAAACAAAGTAATGAATCAGTCTCTGATTTCACAAAGAGGTTTAACCGGATGTATGGAAAAATTCTAGCTGAGATAAAACCGTCAGATGCTTCTGCCAAGATCACCTATTCTGATGCTTTTGATTCAGATTTATGTTTTTTTTTGAGAGAAAGGAGGTCACGAACATTATCTCTCATGCAAGATGTTTCCCTTGAGGTGGAATCTAATATTCTGGCCTCTCAGAAATGAAAAGGAGATTCTGATAGGATAAGATCAAAGAATGAAGCCTCATCTTCATCAAATGCTGATCCAAAACTTGATAAAATGGCTAAGATGCTAGAGTCTCTAACCTCTGAGATATCTAAGCTCAAGATCGAAAATAAATAGCCTGTTAAGGGAAGAAACACTTATGACTCTGCAGGTAGAAATCCAAACCAAAATCCAAATAACTTCAGAAGGAATAATCAGCCAACTCAGATCCTACAAAGAGAAAAGAATTCTAATGAAGATCAGAGGATAAAAGTCCCTCTTCAAAATGTAGTGATGAACGAAGACAATGGCAACGATCAAGAAGATGGAGAAGGTGACATTCATTGTGTTGGAGAAGATACAGGGAAATCTTATTTAACACAACATGACTATGAGGAATCATTGATGACTGAACAGACCGAAGATGATCTTCTTGGTGATGGCATTTTCACAATAGAAGATAAAAATAGATATAACCTCCGATCCAAATCTAATGTTGCTCCACAACATGCACCAGCCTCTCCTGAGAAGACTGCTACCCCTATTAAGCAAAAAGATCAGACATTAGAGGATCAACAAGCAAATCCTTCAAAGGTGAAAGCATCAGCTCCTCCCAAGAAGATTGTTGCTCTTGTCAAGCATCAAACTCCAGAAAGTCAGCCTCCTGTTGAACAGCTAAAGAATCAGGAAGCCCCTCCAAATCAGGTAAAGGTTTCTAATAAAGTTGTTGATAAGGTTCCATATTCTTTTAATTTCGAGGCTGAAATACAGAAAATTAAGATTTCTATTCCTCTAGTTGAGCTGATGAAAAATGAGATGTTTAAAAGGGATATTCTTAAAACTCTAGATCCCCAATATGTATCCCTTTCTGTTGATATTCTCAACATTTATGATGATAAACCTACCATTACTCTGGGCCAAATGGTAGAAGACAGAGATGAAAGTTGTCCCCCCTTTTACATTTCTTTAAACATTCATGAGAAAACACTCCATAATTGTTTGTTGGACTCTGGTGCTTCGCACAATTTGATGCCAAAGGCAGTCATGGATGAGCTTGGGCTGGAGATCACCAAGTCTTATCATGACCTTTTTTCTTTTGATTCTCGAAAAGTCAAATGTCTTGGGATGATTAAGGATTTGGCTGTGACCTTGACCCAAGCATCAATGAAAACTATGGTGATGGATATAGTGGTGGCTGACATACCTCCAAAATTTGGATGCTTACTATCGAGATCGTGGATGAAGAGATTAGGTGGCACTCTTCAGATGGATCTCTCCTATGCTACTATTCTTGTTTTCAGAGGAGTAAACAGAAGGCTCTATAGGGAATCCCAACTGGCATATGTAATCAGTGATGAGAAAAATCCATCCAATCATCCTATCTATTCGGTTGACACATACATGGGATCTTGTATTTTGAAAATTGATGATTCACTGCCTGATACATTGCTGCTCAGAAATCCCACAGATCAGATCACAATTCAGCCCACAGAAACAGGAGAAGATGACCTTTGGACCATGTTATTTGACGGTGATTACACTAAGGAGTCAGCTGGAGCAGGAGTGGTATTCATTTCTCCTTCTAAGAAAACTTCTCATTTGTCCTTTAAAATTGATTTTAAAGTGACTAATAACATTGTTGAGTATGAGGCATTACCTTTGGGGTTGAATGCAGCAAAGGAGAAGGGCATTAAAAAATTGCAGGTGTTTGGGGATGAAGATTTGATTATTCAGCAGGTGAATAAATCCTTTCAATCCAAGCATGTTAGACTGAAGGCATACAGAGATGAAGTGTTGAAGGAAATTCAAAATTTTGCAGATTTTAAAATTTCATTTGTACCTAGAGCAATGAATGAATTGGATGATTCATTGGTTGTGTCTTCTTGTGCATTTATACCCCCTCTGCCTCATAAATTAACTTACGAAATTCAAGTTAAATATAGGCCCTCTCTCCCTGATAATGTAAAATTTTGGAAGGTTTTTGAAGACGATGTTGAACTCACTAGATTCCTTGCAGTGATAGATGAGTTTGAAAATCTACAGATTGATAAGGAGAATGAACATGACCATGAAGTCGATGAGCCAAAGTTCAAAAGTAAAATCCCAGCACATGAAATAGTTCAGTTGTCCACCAACAGAATTCCTAAAGGTTTGGTCCTGTTGGAAAGGTTGTTCGATAACAATGATGTGGCTGTCAAATTGAAAAGTGGGGAAAAAGAGTCAGATGTTTTGCAGTATAATGTGGCCAGTGAGAAAGATCCTAAACATGTCAACTTGGCCTCGCATTTGACTGAAAAACAAAGGGCTGATTATGGAGAATTGCTAAAGGAATTTGCAGACATCTTTGCTTGGCAGTATGATGACTTGAAGACTTTTGACACGGAAGTGATTCAGCATAAGATTCCCTTGAATAAAGACACCAAACCATTCATGCAGAAGCTTAAATCCTTCAACCCTTTGTTGTTGCCTACAATGGAAAGGGAAATTAAGAAACTGTTGGATGCCCGCATTATCATTCCTCTCAGGTATTCAGAATGGATTGTGAATCTTGTACCGGTTAGGAAGAAGAATGGGGAGATCAGACTCTGCGTAGACTTCAGAAATTTGAATAAGTTCTCTAGGAAGGAAAACTACCCTTTGCCTAAAATGGAGCATATTCTGCAGAAGGTGTCAGGATCGAAGGTGATGTCTTTTATTGATGGGTTTTCCGGATACAACCAGATTGCTGCCCATCTGGAAGACAAAGAAAAAACTACTTTTACCACTCCATGGGGTACGTTTATGTATGAGAAGATGCCCTTTGGATTGATGAATGTAGGAGCGACATTCCAAAGGGCAATGGACATTGCTTTCGTTGGAGAGAAAGATAAATTTGTCCTGATTTATCTTGATGATATCATGGTTTTCTCAAGCAGCCACGAACTTCATTTGCAGCACTTAAGAAGGACATTTCTGAAATGTCGAAGGTATGGCATCTCTCTTAATCCGAAAAAATCAAATTTTGCACTTAAGGAAGGGAAATTACTTGGGCATATTGTTTCAACTGATGGGGTTAAGATTGACCTAAAGAGGGTAGAAGCAATTAAAAATCTGTCTCTTCCTAGATCAAAGAAGGACATTCAGTCTTTCCTTGGGACTATTAACTTTGTTAGAAGGTTTATAGTGAATTTTGTTGAACTCACGAAACATATCAACGCTATGTTGAGGAAATACTCCAAGGTAAAGTGGACTGAAGCAGCCAAACATTCATTCAATGCCATCAAGGAAGCCATCACAACAACCCTTGTTTTGATCAGCCCCGATTTCTCCAAGGTATTTTACATTTTTTCATTTGCTTCCTGTGATACAATCGCAACGGTACTTTTGCAGAAGAATGTTGATGATCAAGAACAGTCGGTTTCCTTCTTTAGTAAGGTCTTGAGGGACACAAAGGTAAGTATGAGTTGTTGGATAAACAAGCATATGCACTTGTCAAGTCACTGAAATCTTTCAGGGTCTATATTCTTCAGGCAAAGGTAATAGCTTTTGTTCCCTCCATTTCAGTCAAAGATGTTCTTGTCCAGCCCGACATCGATGGCAAAAGGAGTAAGTGTATAGCAAGATTGATTGAATTCGATGTCAAAATCAAACCAGCAAAACTAGTGGAAGGTCAGGGCCTTTCTAAACTCCTGGCAGAGGAAAATTGCAGGCTGCTTGACATAAAGTTGATGAGTATTGATGCGGAAAATGTTTTGTCTTCAGAGAACAAAGAAGGTGAGGGAATGCAGGTTTCAGCTCATTTAGCTAATTGCAAATGGTACAGTCATATTATTCAGTTTCTGCAAACTTTATCAGTCCCATCAGATTTGACAAAGACTCAAAGAAGGGCTTTGAAGCTCAAAGCTATAAATTTATGCATCAATAATAACTTGTTGTTTTGGAATAATCCCATAGGTTTATTGTTGAGGCGTGTAAACTAGGAGGAGGCAGCTAAAGTTATGAGTGAATTTCATAATAGTGAATGCGGAGGACATCACTATTGGAAAACCACAATGCACAAAATATTAAGATCTGGTTATTACTGGCCATCCTTATCTTCAGATGTATATGAGTTTGTGAAAACATGTGACAAATGTCAGAGATTTGAAGGTAAACAACATCTGAAATCTCTTCCTCTCAAACCTATAGTGGTCACAGGGCCTTTCCAGCAATGGGGCCTAGACTTCATAGGTGAAATTCATCCACCTTCTAGTGGTCAGCATCGGTGGATCCTAGTTGCCACCGATTACTTTACAAAGTGGATCGAGGATATTCCCACCCGGAACGCAAATCATACTGTCATCATAAACTTTCTGCAGGAAAACATATTTGCCAGATTTGGTTGTCCCAAGAGATTGGTCACTGATAATGTTGTTGCATTCAAAGATAAAAACTTGGTGAAATTGTGTGAAGAGCTAGGAATTCAGCTGGTACATTCCACATCTTACTATCCGCAAGTGAATGGTCTAGCTGAGTCATCCAACAAGAGTTTAGTCAGAATCATAAAGAAGTTGCTTGAACAAAATGACAGAGGTTGGGATTCCAAACTGAAATTTTCCTTGTGGGCTGACAAGGTAACATGTAAGAAATCAATCGGTACATCTCATTTCAAGCTGGTATATGGTACTAAGGCCATATTTCTTGTTCAACTTGCATTTCCAGTTGCAAATTTCTTACAAGAGACTGATTCTGAACCAAGTGATTTGACCAGGAGAATTCACAATTTGGTAGAACTTCAACAAGATAGAGAGCAGCTCTTGGAAAAAACATAATTGCATCAAGAAAGAATCAAAGAAACTTTCAACAAGAAAGTCAAATCAGATGTCTTAAAAACAGGGGATTTGGTCTTAAAGTGGGATGCAGCAAGGCAGGAGAAGGGGAAACACGGAAAATTTGAGGCTCTCTGGACAGGTCCTTTTGTCATAACAACGGTGCAGCAGAACAATACCTTTGTCCTCCAAACTCTTTTAGGCGAGCCAGTATCAGGTGGCCCTTTCAATGGGCACTTCCTGAAGATCTATTTCTCATAAGGCTTCCTTTGAAGCCAGGTTCTACTTGTACATATTTCTTTTTCAGTTCTATTTTCTTTATTTCTGTCATTCAAATAACTCCATGCCCAATGGTACTAGAAAACTATTTTTCAAATTTCTGTTTCAAATTGTAATAAGGCTACTGAGTCTAGCTAGGTTCTTGGTCACCTCACAGGGAGATGTCCATCCCAGTTGGAGTCAAATGTTAGCTCCCAAAATGAAACCATCCTTTTGGTCGAGTTTTATGGTGGATAGCATGGCTATTGGTAGTTTCCTCTATTCATTTTTTAGTTTTTCTAGCTGCAAAACTTAGGTTTTGGTTTTTGTCTTAGAAAATAATATGACCCATAAAGGTCTTCTTTTCAAAATTTTCATAATTCACTTTCAACAGCTAACGTATGTCCAAAAGATGAGTGTTAGCTGTGGAAAGTGGCGACTTTCAGCAGCTAAGGAGCATCTCTCATAGGTCTTTGCGCTGGTGAAAGTGTCAAATTTCAAAATATCCAAAGAAGCAGTATCGCGGGTCGTGCGCTGATGAAAGTGGAGACTTTCAACAGCTACGGAGCATTTATTTCAAGGTCGTGTGCTGTGGAAAGTGGAGACTTTCAATAGCTAAAAGGGGTTTTCAATAGGATCATGTGCTGGTGAAAGTGATAAGTATGAACAACTAAGGGGCGTTTTCCACGGGCTATTGGCTGAAGAAAGCGGGAATCATGTGCGTGATATCCACGTCTAAAGGAAAATGATGATATGATCATCCCACGTCAGGCGAATCCAAATCATGCACTGATGAAAGCGGTAAGTATGGAAACTCAATTCTGCACATCAAAATAGGATCACGATGCGGATTCGGCTCAGAAACTCACGCTCCACAATCATGGCATCAGGGATGGCAATTTCGAATTCAGTGGTTCAATTACAGAGATTGTACTGTCGGGCTGACAGCATCAAATTGGATCATTGCTCTCATATCACACAGGGTTCATGAAGTTTTGTTAAAGTTTATAATGTGAGAAAACAGAGCCGACTCCTGAAGTGCTTTCAACAGCGCAGAACCTCGGCTCGAACATCAGTTGCAGGGGTTAGCATACAGAATTGTTGGGATTTTTGAGCTATAGAATGGCGAGGAGACGTAGTGGTCCTCTACTTAGGAGAGAGTTGGATAGCATGTCCTTTTTACAGACACACCCCGAAGTCAAGAGACATTTTTCAAACATAGGGTGTATTGAATTCGTTGAAAGTTTGCAAAATGGTTTCCACCAGTCTACAGCAGAATCTTTTGCCAACACTTTCGATGGGAACAAATCTCGTGTTGGTTCCATGGAAATTGTGGTATATGAAGCTTCCATTGTTGCAGCAACAAGCCTACCAAGAACGAGCCAGAGCTGGTTCAAAACCACTGCCCCAAAAAATTTGAATTTCAAAGTTTATTTGAAAGAAGAGTTTAGGCACAAGGCATGGAAAAAGGGTATGTTGGTTTCCTATCTAGAAGAAGAATGGCAGGAGTTGTTCAAAGGAATCCAACTCTACATTACCTCGAAGGGCAGGTATGATAAACTCATGATGTATCACTTCAAACTCTTGGACCATTTCACAGGAAAGACTCCTCTCAATTTACCTTTTTTCCTACATAAAAGTTTGACTAAGGTTTGCAAGAAGATCAGGGCTCAACCCTTGAGCATGAAAAGTACTCTGTGCCACTTCGGCCTCATAAAATTGATCATCCTGGAGGAATTGAAACAACAGGGAAGGAGCTGGGAGCATTTTCTATTCTGAGAGGGTTTTGAAACATAGAATCAACTTGCAAATGAACAAGGGAAGGGTTCAAAGAAACAATCATCTCCTCAAAGTAGTTCAAGAAAAAGAAGGACCCTGCCAAGACCTCCAAAAGATAGAATTTATGGAGTGAAGCCCCACAGGTTGAAGAAAAGGTTGAACTTTGAGCAAACCACAGAGAGTCCTACAGAGCAGAGTACAGGGAAGGGAACCAATATATTAAACTTTCCCTATTCATACTCAAAATCAGAGTAGCAAGATCAATGCCCTGTCACCAAGAGTCCTGAGCAGTCAACTGAGTGTGCACAAAACTATGAGGCCTTCACTCATACAGAAGAGGGAGAAACATAAAAAATCTCCAAGTCAAAGAAGTCTCAGAAAATCAAGCATCTGAAAGAGGTAATCGCTCAGCAAGAGGTTTTGGAACAAGTAATCAAAGAAAGGTATAAGAAGTTGTCTGAGAACTTCAAAAAACCCAATGCTGCATTTGAGATATTGGCTAAGGAAAGTGTTAAAGAGAAGAAAAGAAAGAAAAAACTCACCAAAGATTACAATAGCTTGTGGTGGCTTGCCAAACGCCTTAAAAGGCAGATAAGAAGGTTGAAACAAAAACAAAGGAAAAAATCACATCCAGATCTGAAGGTACTCGCTCAAGTCGTCGTTAATATGCAAGGTGAGAAATCGGAGACACACTGAGTTTTGATGAAATCAAAATTTTGGAGGTGAAAACTCGTTTTGAGCGCAATCAGGGATTTCACCAGTGCAAAGCGATATTTTATGACCCGTTAGTTGTGGAAAGTGGAGACTTTCAATAGCTAACTCGTGAAATATTAAATGAGTTAGTTGTTGAAAGCTGGAAAAGTATTTTTTGAAGCCAAGGACAGAATGGTTCATTCCAAACAAGTTTTGAAGGAGTTCCAGTGTATCAAGGGACTACCAAATCGCATGCAAAGGACTCAGCATCAGAGGTTCAAGAGAAATTTGGCAACCACATGCAAAAACAACTTCCTCAAAAATCGACCATGAACGTTGGAGAAATCCAACTGTCAAAACAAGTGTCCTGCCATGCTTCATTACATTGCAGATCCCAGGAGCTGAAGGATGCAGATGGTGAATTTTGGAGAATAAAGACAGTTTGAGTTCTAAGTTTAGTTGTTAAGACTTTATTTTCAAGTTGTTGAATTAGATTTGAATTGCTTTTATTAAATACAGATCCATGTTTTTAGGATCTGTAAAACTGTTTGTAAGAGGCTATAAATGCCTACTTTTGATATGAAACAAGGGTTTAAACTGGGAGATGTTTTATGCCATTGTATAGACTCTTTTTGCAGTAATAAAGTGGAGTTTCCTTTCATTTACAATACCAAAATTTTCCATATTTCATTTTATGTACTTTACTTTCAGTTTATTTTAGTTCATAAAGACTGTTACCTCTCTATTGAACTCATAGGCTTGAAATTAAAGGATTCCTTGTTGTCTTGTATTAGGCCCTACTTTCACTTGTATTGGCAAATCAAGAATAGTATTCTCCATCCTCTCTTTCAATTATTTGATCTAGTTATTGTTCACTGAAAGTAATGTATCTTTAGATGTGTGATGAGTTGTTTCTTATACAAATCATTAAAAGACCCCATTGTCCCAAATACATAAAAACCATTATTTCTAAGTTACCAAGCATCCTTAGCCTATAACCCTAAGGAGTTTCTTGGAGTGATAACACTAAGTATAGAAAAAGTGTGTAGTAGAGGTGCACAGGAGAAGAAGGAAGACTAGGGAGTGTGAAGTTGAGGTGCATCCAGAAGTATAGTGTGTAGTAAGAAGGATAAAGCAAGGAATAAAGCAGAGAGAATAAAGCAGGAGAAGAAATCAAGCGAAAAGGAAGAATGACAACTCGATGTTCTAAATATAGAAGGATGTGAAAAAGCAGGAGGAAAAGTAGTCAGGGTACAAAAGCATCATGTAGATGAAAAAGAAGGTGAAAGCAACCCGAACAACCAGTTAACTGGAGTAATCATGCATTGTAATAGGGCTTTGGGAGGAACCAAGTAGGGTTTTAAGCCCTGGATTGTATGTATAAATATGTAATGGGTTGATAGAATAAGGGTTCCTCCGGATATATGTTATTCTTCTTCTTGACAGGTTTTGGATTCCTTGTATTGAGTTCTATGCTTTATACTATTATTATGTAAAAGAGAGGAATACATGTATGAATGTAAGAGATGATGCATATAGGGAGAGAGGCTTGCACTGTAGAGCGACTAGGATAAGAGGAAGGAAAGATAACCATGATATATCTTTGTAAGTGTGGTGTGCAAGCCTGAAGTAATTACCAAATGCATAATAAATAAGCTAGTCATTGTGGATGTAGCCCATAGTTGGGTGAACCACATTAACTCTTGTGTCGAATGTATTTTATGTGATGGTTTAGTATTTATGTCTGGATGCATAGTAGCTTAGATTTTTCTTATGATTAATCATTAGGAAATAGTCATGACTATTACAGTAATGGGTTATGTGGTAATCTAAAATATAGTGATAGCATGAATATGAAATCACTAAGTAGTTAATAAAGAACAAGGAAAAAATTACTCGCATGTAACTAATAAGGAAGAATGAATAGAATGGTCACCTCCCATTCCCTCACTATTGTAGAAACCTAGTTCTTGCAGTCCCAATAAATACCTCGGGTGAGACTTCATCTGCACAAGTAGGTGATGTTGAAAGGGCCAATGTCTGGTGATTTTTGTTGGTAAAAGATAACTTGAACCTAGGGTCTTACAAACCATGAAAAGTGCCAAACAATGGTTCCATTGAGAAGAAGAAGCAATTGGTAGTGAAAGTAGTTGATTATTAGTTGATTGCAGGGAATTTATACAAGTTGGGTGTAGATGGAATGTTGAGACGTTGTGTGTTGGAACATGAAAGACCAATTATACTTAAAGAAGTGCATCATGGGATTGTAGGAGGACATTATGCAGGGAGAGAAACTACACAAAAGATTTTTTTAGCAGGAATTTGGTGGCCCACACTTCACAAAGATGCGAAGGAATACTGTCAGTCATGTGATGTATGTCAAAGAGTGGAAAAACCATCCAAGAGGGATGAAATTCCTTTGAATCTACAAGTTACCTTACAAGCATTTGAGAAATGGGCCATAGACTTTGTGGGGCCAATCAATCCACAAGTAATAATATCAGGGGCAAGGTACATAATCACTACGACTAAGTACTTGACACGATGGTAAGAAGCAACACTAATTACATATTGTATTGTGGAGACTACTGCGCGATTTTTGTTGGAGAATATAGTCACACTATTTGAATGTCTACGCATATTACTTAGTGATCAAGGCACACACTTTCTGAATAAGAAAATTGAAACATTGACTGAGGAGTTCCAAATTCATCATTAGAAGAGTACCTTGTATCATCGTCAGGCCAATGGAACAATGGAAGCTTTCAATAAAATCTTGGAGAATGCTTTGACAAAAAAATGCAACATAGGGTGAGACGATTGGGACTTAAGAGTTCATGTAGTGTTATGAGCTTACATGACTATAAGTAAAACATTGACAGGTTAGACACCTTTCAGGTTGGTCTATGGGAAAAAAGTAGTGGAGCCAATGGAGTTTGATATACCTAGCCCTCGCATTACAATGATCACTAATCTATCAGACTCTGGAACAATATAGGAGAGATTGGCACATTTAGTACAACTTGAGGAAGATCAGTTTGTTGCAGGTTTACATCAACAAGTTTAGAAGGAAAGAGAGAAGGATTAGCATGATCGACACATTAAATAGAAAAAGTTTCCAGTGGGATCTTTGGTATTAATCTATGATAGTAAGTTCATGCAGCATCCAAGAAATTTTAGAATGCACTGGTTAGGACCCTATGTGATTCAACATGTAACAGAGACAAGTGTTGCGCAATTGGAAACCCTGAATGGAGAAGGCTTTAGAGGAATGGTGATTGGAAGTTGACTAAAACTCTGTAGAGACGACTGATAGTCTACACAGTAATATGGGTTGCATCATAATATGTGTATCATAGTATTTTTACTATAGTAGGAAGGAAAAAAAACACAGAAAAATAAATAAAAAGAAGAAAAAAGAAGAAAATCAAATAAAAAGTAGATATAGAAAAAAGAAAAAGATTATAGAGTACAAGGCATAGGACATTGCGCAAAAGGAAATATTATTGTGCATTAGGATAGTGTAGATTTTAACCTTGTACAATATTTTACTGCAAATAGATTTTCAATAAAAGAACAGAAAATATACAATGGCAAATACACACATTACACAAAGATTTTTCCCCTGGAAACCCAAACCGAGAAAACCAACATATTCTATATTCATTCATAGTGATACATTGTTTACAATACAATATACATATAGGATCCAACGACATCCAAAAACCTAACCCAGTGACTTGGATTAGTTAACAACTCTAATTCTTGAAAAACCTCCCAACAATAGACATGAAAATCGAGGCGACATGAAAAACGAGGAAAAAATGTGACACTTCTCGAGGAAATTTTTTTATTGGGGGTGCATCCCCCAAAACCGTGCGTGGGCACCCAACGCAACGTAGCAGACACTATATCTAGTCATGCAAATAATATAACATATACCCAACAAATTGAACTGTGCCAATTCAAAAAATAATACACAGAAGAAAAATATTGTGAGGCACATAGATGCAAAAACAAGAACAATTGCGCAATTTGAGACCGACAAGACCATTGGAAGCATGAAATCACAAAAACGACAGGTACGAAGTGGGAATGATAGGTCATAAAGGAGCCATATAATCTTAAATGGAAAAATACACCAGAAATCACGACATATTAGCACTACAAGGCAAAAATGACATGACGTATTTTACAATAAAGCTGCATGTATCTAACCGTTCATCAACCCCATTGGTGTATTGGATAAGTTATTTAAGTTGTGATGAGACATGCACAGTTGGAAATAAGGAACAAAAATAATGGAGGTTCGCTAAGCGTAAGTCATTATTTTGTGTAAGTGAGAGTGAACCAGAGAGAATCCAAGTGCATCAGAGACGAGCTACAATGACCAGAGAAAAGACATAGAGCCAGTAAACAAACCTGCCGCATAATACCAGTGGCCCCGCAAAAAGTTGGATTTCCATCAATAACAACATGAAAATATTCAAAACTCCCAGTAGATACACTAGAGGTCGAGGAAGTACCAAGAGCTTCAGCTTCATAGGAAAGTTTCCACAAAAATTACATACCACCTACGATGGAAAACGTGCCACCAATCCATGTACCATCAAATGGGAAATACCCACTAGTAACATCACCAATCCCATCTAGTGTAAACATTGAAGGAGATATTCTTAGAAAGGTTGCCAACCTCAAGTTGATGGATCATGACATCACTGAAAAGAAAAATTACTGGAGTTGGCCAGGGAAAACACTTGTGCGCTAAGAGTGTGTTGGATATGTTAGCAATAATGTTGGAGACACACGTATGGGAAACATTATTGGAGAAGGTGGGCATACTGAACCTATTAGAGATCCCACACTTCGGATGTAGTCTATAAATTAATGTTTGTGTTAATATGTTGCTCAACTACGTCCATGGGGTGGCATTTTGGCTTGATCCACCAATTTCATTTGATAATGTGTTGATTGCATGCATTACAGGGCTCCCAAAAGCCGGAGAGGATCCAACCATTTTGTTCAAAAAGAAAGGAGAGATATCCCTATTAGAGGAAATGAAGGAAAAGTTCCAGATATTTAGGGGGAAAAGAGGATTGGATGTTAAAAACATCATTGATGACAATGTTTGGTTTGCAACACAAGTATTGGCTTGCAAGTTGTTGCGCAAATGTTGGAGGGATGAAGTATCGGTTGTAGTAATTGCAGCTACATAAAAATGTGTCGAAGGGGTTCAAATGAACTGGGCCACCTTCTTGGTGAACCAATTTTTGCAATATTGTATTGAGGCCCAGGAAAAGGAAACAAAATTTAATTATTCATGGTTGTTGATTTTGATTGTGCTAGTTGGATGGAAAGAGCCAGGATATTATCAGTGCATGGGAAAATCTGGTAGAGGAAATATGGCTAGGAGATATGCCAACTTATGGAATAAGAAAATTAAGAGAAAACAACAGGACACTAATGCCACATTTTTTATCTACTTGGAAAATATCACGTATCTAGTTGCACATAGACCACGCATATCAACCGAGACGAAGAAAACATAGAAGGATATCACGTGTTTCAAAGTAGGCATGCACCACATGTATGTGAAAGAAAATAAGGACCCAACATGACAATGGTTTCCAACGAGTTATAGGTTGACAAAATAGGACGTATGATTCATTGTGAATGACTAGGAAGAGGCATGGAAAACACCAACAGAGAAAGTGGGGCACCCATAAGAGGAAAAAGAGTAGGATAAGAGTGATGAGGAACCACATGACAAGTAGGGGAATGAGAAAAAAAAATGGCGCAAGAGATATGCCTGGCCCATCCACAACAAAATTTTATCATACAGTCCCCACGATAGGAGTCAAACAAAAGGATAAGGGGAAGGAACCTGTATGAGGGGCATGCAAGAAGACTAAAGTGCATAAAGAACTCACGTTTATACTTTAACCAATGGCGATATGGACAGGATCAAATACCAAGTATGGGGTGTCGCGGAGGAAATCATTGAGGAAGCAACCAGGAAACAAGAAGAGAAACATCAGAGAGTGTAGGATCAGCTGGAAACACTCCAACAGATATTAGCAACAACTAGCCTAGCAAACAAAAGAAGGATCGAGGGATGACTATCCATAATTATGGAGAAGGAAGTAGAGGTTGCATGTCCAAGCTTAACCCATCTAGCATCCATGCATAGAACACTCCATATTGAGAGAGATGCACTTGGATTTCCAATGTCTAAATTAAAATAATAGGTGAATGGGCTAGGACACCTGAACATATTAGTATTGAGGATGTCGATAAAAAGATTACAAGACTTGCAAATAGGATTATTGCAAAAAATTAAGAACATAGGAGATGAAGAACATCAGGAGCTGACAAAAATGATGGACAAAAGAGCTCAGCTGCAACAAAAATATGATGTTGTTCTCCAATAGAAGAATGAAGTTGAAGGTCAAGTGGAGGAAGTAATGAAAGACAAAAACAAGGTTGAGGAAAGGGTAAGGAAATCCCTCAAGGAAAATGATGAAGCTGAAATTTTGGTGCAGAAAACTCAAGCGACCATCCATAAATTATACAAGTATTGAATATCGACAAAGTCATCAAGGGATTTCAATCACGGATAGAAGACATATAATTTTGGAGTGCTCCAAAAATGCCACCAAAAGTCAGAGAAGGAAGAAAGAGAATGGTGATGACAATAGTCGCTAACCTTAAGAAGATAGAAGAAGAGTTCACCAAAATCTGTGAGGAGAGCACACAAATCTGGGCAGACTTAGTAGAATATCTCGATATGAAGGTTGTGGAGGCCAATTTAAGAGAAGCACATGAAAATCCACACCAATATTCAGAGAGGATCACTACACTTCCACTAGTCTGATGTATGACAACAATTTTGGCACAAAGGTAGTCATATGTGGAAGTGGAACAGATGAGTGATCAAGAAAAGATCCTTTAGCAGTGTTTAGGACCATTGTGGGAATAATTAGTGAGATTTATTGGTGAACTGGCTAATACATACGGTAGGGTGAACCAAGCGTCCCATTAAGCATAAGAGAAACTTACAACCTTGACTATGTAGGGGGCCGAAGAGATCAAAGAAATAGAGGCAATGTTACTAAAGGAAGTGGAGGGAGCAAAGGCAGCTTTCCAAAATTTCATTAAGGGATGGAGGATAAAGAAACATGCCTGAGTGAATCGGGACAATCCACAGGTGAGTGTTGGGGGCTTGTTGGACAGGCAGTTTTGGGATACAATTTTGGTAAAATCCTAAGTATATAAAAAGTGTGTTGTAGAGGTGCACAGGAGAAGAAGGAAGATTAGGGAGTGCATAGTTGAGGTGCATACATAAGTATAACATGTAGTAAGTAGACTAAAGCAGGGAATAAAGGAGAGAGAAGAATAAAGTAGGAGAAGAAAGTGGGCGAAAAGGAAGGAGGACAGCTCAACATTCTAAAGATATAAGGACATGAAAAAGCAGGGGGGAAAGAAGTTAGAGTACAAAAGCAACATGCATATGGAAAAGAAAGTGAAGCCAACCCAAACAACCAATTAATTGGAGTAATCATGCATTGCAATATGGTTTTTGGTGGAACCAAGTAGGGTTTTAAGCCCTATACTGTATGTATAAATATGTAATGGGTTGGGAGAGTAGGGGTTCCTTCGGATATATGTTCTTCTTCTTCTTGACAGGGTTTGGGTTCCTCGTATTGAGTTCTATGCTTTATAATGTTATTCTGTAAAAGATAGAAATCCATGTCTGAATGTAAGAGATGATGTAGAGAGGGAGAGTGGCTTGCACTGCAGAGCATCTAGGCTAGGAGGAAGGAAAGATAACCATGATATATATTTGTAAGTGCAATGCACAAGCCTGAAGTAATTACAAAATGTATAATAAAGAATCCAACCATTGTGGATGTAGCCTAGAGTTGGGTGAACTGTCGTAACTCTTGTGTCGAATGTATTTTATGTGATTATTTATGATTTCTGTCTAGATGCATAGTATATTAGATTTGTCTTATGATTAATCATTCTGTGATAATCATGATTGTTACAACAATGGGTTATGTGGTAATCTGGAATATAGTGATAGTATGAATCTAAAATCACTAAGTAGTTAATAACGAACAAGGACAAAATTACGTGCACAAAACTAATAAGGAAGAATTAATAGAATGGTCACCTCCCATTCCC
>JZKD02S0312909.1:1002-13385 GCA_000966675.3 Picea glauca
TAAAGAACAAGCAACATCTATGGATGTAACTAAAACCAGGGATTGCACCATGTTCTCCTAAAGTATGTAGGAATTTGAAAAAAAAAGAAGTCAAAAATAACGGTTTGAATTTTTAATCTTTTAAGGCTATTTCAAGTTCAAATTCCAACATTGAGCCAAGTGAATTTGTTTTATCTATGGTCATAGCAGAATAGGATTCTTCGAAGAATACAAGTGAGATTTTTTCGCTGTCGGAAAAAGGTCGTCAAGAGTTTCCTTCAAAGACGATTTTGAAATTGCTTACCACGATTCTTTTCGAATGTTTTTTTCATGATAGTTGAGGCATTATTCTTCGTGATATTTTCCTAGTCTCTTCCTACCTAATGGAAATAGACTTTTTATTAGAGAATATATATATATATATATATATATATATATATAAAGTCTATTTCCATTTATGTTTCCCAAAGGTCATCAAGGTGGGCTTCCACGAAGTATGAAATGACTCTATTCAATTCAGTCGATTGCCCTACTATGAGCAGCTACAATTAGCTCGTTTATTTGACACAATGCATATTGGAAAGAATGTCACATAATACTTATGCAAAATTTTAGATTGGAGGAATAACAAAGAAAAAATTGCTAAAGTTATTGGTGATATTGAGGAAGCCAAGGTAATGCACTTTTTGACTCATTCTTATAGTGATGGACAACCAAACAATCTTCCAAGGTTATTAATAGAGCAAGAGAGTGATGTTGTAAAGGAGGTTATACAAAAGATTAAATTTCCCACTAGTTTTACTTTGAACATAAATAATATATTAACATACATGTATTAAGGTTAGTGGGGGAAAACTCACGATTGACATACCTGTATTAAGGTTTGACATTTTCGAATATTTATCATCTTATGATAAATACACTATTTGTGAGCAATAGATGTTTGTTTCTCATAAAAACTAAATAATAATGCTTCATTCATTGTTATAGTATGTTGTACATCTATCTCTCCCAAGTATCTTTGACAATAACATAAAGCAAGTTATATATGAACTCATAAAATACATGAGTTAAGTAAAAAGTTATAATCAAAATGTTACTTGTAGAACTTCTTGACATTTGATTTACTTGCATTGTATAATTTTATGTTGACACATGTGATTTCTTTGCACTTTTAGGGGGTGTTCATCTAAACAAGTCCATAAAGAAGTTATCAAGTATTGAAAGAGATAAATTCCTCGTCTAGTGTGTGGAATCCAAAAGTATCTACCTCTTTAATGCTCAAGAACATTACCTCATGCACTTAGTCAAGGATATTGAAATATGTGGACCCGTACACACAAGGTCAATGTGGTTGGTGAAGAGGCACTTTAAGGCAATGTAGGCTTTTATTAGACAATAATCACATCTATAGGGCTCAATGGTTGAAGGTTATACAATATATCAGCCCATAATGTATTTTAGTGAGTATTTACCCCAAGTATTGGGTGATATTAATGTGTCTCTCCTTTGGGATGTCAATTCCACCAACAAATTTTAGGGGGGTTGTGATGAACAAACTTGTTTTACAACTATAAGAATATCCAATTTAAGTAGGATAAAATAGTGAGATCCATAAGGATAAATATAATTGATAATTATGAATGTGATATGGTTATGAGTACAAATGAGGGCCATATAATATACCCATGCAGTGGTGTCCTTTCAATAAGAGACATATCCTTTCATTAGGAGGCGTCTCAATACATATTAATTATTAAATATTGTCATTATTTATTTATATTTATATTTTATGTATTTTGTTTATTACATTGCCTTCCCCTTTATAAATGTTTTGTCCTCTAAGCATAATTATGGAAGGATTTATGTCTTGCTATGGATTGTGTTGTATTTACATGGTTCTAAGTTATTGTTGTTGTTAAGGTGGATGATACAAGACGATACAAAATTTTAAGTGCCGAACATAATTGTCGAACTGTAAAAGGATCTGACCATCCTAATTCGATCCTTCATGGAATGTTGTGCTTATGTGACACCCAATATGAATTGTTATTATGAGACTCAAAGATGTTGGTATCAATATTCTTCAGAAGATGGATTAATTGCTTATGTTCTAAGTGATGTTGATACTTTGAGTGGTTAAAGTGTCTGCTCTTGTGATTGGGATGTTGACAAGCTGTCTTTGTAGCATGACTTTATTTTATTGTACTTGTAGTAATCTTAGGATTTACTTTTGGTGTTTTATCTTCTTCATGCACCAGTTTGTCTATAGATGCGTTTTTATTAGCAAGTACACCTGAAATTTCCATCGTTTGTACTCCAACATCCGTATATGTATTTTCTTCAACTGACTTTGCACCTTCTTGAATTATGATGTGGATTGGATTTGTATTTTTTCCTTTTTTCCATAACTTGGATCTTTAAATCTGAAGATTTCGATGCTTCCTTTTCAATAAGTTATGCTAACTTATTTTCTAGTGACGTCTTATCTTTGTTAAGCTTCTAGATTTGCATAAGTAGGTTTTGATTATGATTCTTGCAGTGTGAACTTTCTTCCTTTTTTTTTCTGACAATTTCTTCTTGAGATCTTGATTCTCTTGTTCCAACTTCTGAACTCATTGTTTTGTATCCTTTGACTTCTTGATTCGCGTAAGTAGTTTTTAACTATGATATTTTAAGCGAGAAATTTCTTCGTTTTTATCTGTGATAACTTGGTTGAATTCTTTTGGCACTTTTTGTACTATTTTCTGATTATCTTGAAGGATAATCTTTGAGATATCCTTAAGATGTTCCGATGTTACTGGATCAAAATCCAATTTAACGCCTTGTAACATTATATACCTCTTTTTATAGGAGAATGTCAAAAACTTTTGACTCATTCTTATAGCGATGGACAACCAAACAATCTTCCAAGGTTATTAATAGAGCAAGAGAGTGATGTTGTAAAGGAGGTTATATGAAAGATTAAATTTCCCACTAGTTTTACTTTGAACATAAATAATATATTAATGAAGAATGATGATTTTGGTGAGGAAAAAATCATGATTGAAATACCTATATTAAGATTTGACATTTTTGAATATTTATCATCTTATGATAAATACACTATATGTTAGCAATAAATGTTTGTTTCTCATAAAAACTAAATAATAATGCTTCCTTCATTGTTATAGTATGTTGTACATCTATCTCTCCCAAGTATATTTGACAATAACATAAAACAAGTTATATATGAACTCAGAAAATACATGAGTTAAGTAAAAATTTATAATCAAAATGTTACTTGTAGAACTTCTTGGCATTTGATTTACTTGCATTGTTTAATTTATGTTGAAACATGTGATTTATTTGCACTTTTAGGTGGCTTTTCTCTAAACAAGTCCATAAAGAAGTTATCAAGTATTGAAAGAGATAAATTCCTCGTCTAGTGTGTGAAATACAAAATTATCTACCTCTTTAATGCACAAGAACATTACCTCATGCACTTAGTCGAGGATATTGAAATACGTGGACCTATACACACAACGTCAATGTGGTTGGTCAAGAGGCACTTGAAGGAAATGAAGGATTTTGTTAGACAATGATCACATATACAGAGCTTAATGGTTGAAGGCTATATGGTATATCAGTCCATAATGTATTTTAGTGAGTATTTACCCCAAGTAGTGGGTGATATTAATGTGCCTCTCCTTTGGGATGTCAATTCCACCAACAAATTTTAGGGGGGTTGTGATGAAAAAACTTGTTTTACAACTATAAGAATATCCAATTTAAGTAGGATAAACTAGAGAGATCCATAAGGATAAATATAATTGATAAATAGCCCGGTGGGTTAGCTCAAGTGGATGAGTGTCATTGTTTGCTTGAATGAGGTTCTAGGGTCGAATCCCTGTCTAGGAGCCTATTTAGGGCCTCACTTGATGTCCCCACCGAGTTAGGCCCATAATCAGGTCGAACCGTTTACCCCATTTACCATCCATGAAATGTGGGGAAGTACTTGGGAGTTTCCCGTGCTGTATTCCAGGAAAATATATGCAATTGCGCCCTTTCAATAAAATATGTTTCCTTTCATTAGGAGGTGTCTCTTCAATACATATTAATTATTAATTAATGTCATTATTTATTTACATTTATATTTTATGTATTGTGTTTATTACATTGCCTCGCCCTTTAGAAATGCTTTGTCCTCAAAGCATAATTATGGAAGGATTTATGTCTTGCTATGACTTGTGTTGTATTCACATGGTTCTCAATTATTGTTGTTGTAAGGGTGGATGATATGAGACGATACAAACATTTAAGTGTTGAGCACAATTGTCGAACTGTAAAAGGATTTGACCATCCTAATTCGATCCTTTGTGGAATGTTGTGCTTATGTGACACCGAATATGAATTGTTATAATGTGACTCAAAGATGTTGGTATCAATATTCTTTGGAAGATAGATTAATTGCTTCTATTTTGAGTGATGTTGATACTTTGAATGGTTAAAGTTTCTACTCTTGTGATTGGGATGTCGATAATGTTTCTTTGCAACATGGATTTTTTTTATTGTATGTGTAGTGATCTTGGGATTTACTTTTGGTGTTTTATCTTCTTCATGCACTGGTTTGTCGGTAGATGCATTTTTATTAGTAAGTACACTTGAAATTTCCATCGTTTGTACTCCAACATCGATATATATATCTTTTCTTGAATTGACTTTGCACCTTCTTGAACTGTGATGTGGATTGGATCTATATTTGTTCCTTTTTCCATAACTTCAATCTTTACATATGAAGATTTCAATGCTTCCTTTTCAATGAGTGGTTATAACTTATTTTCCAGTTACATCTTATCATTTTTAAGTTTCTTGATTTGCATAAGTAGGTTTTGATTATGATTCTTGAAGTGTGAACTTTCTTCTTCTTTTTCTAACAATTTTTTCTTGAGATCTTGATTCTCTTGTTCCAACTTCTAAATGCATTGTTTTGTATCCTTTGACTTCTTGATCCATGTAAGTAATTTTTTACTATGATCTTTTTAGTGAGAATTTTCTTCAATTTTTTTGTGATAACTTGGTTGAATTCTTTTTTCACTTTTTGTATTATTTTATGATTATCTCGAAGGATAATCTTTGAGATATCCTTAATATCTTCCGATGTTACTGGATTTGAATCCAATTTAACATCTTGCAATGTTATCTTCTTCTTTTTATAGGAGAATGTGATTTTTTTTTTACTCATTCTTATAGTGATGGACAACCAAACAATCTTCGAAGGTTATTAATAGAGCAATAGAGTGATGTTATAAAGGAGGTTATACAGAAGATTAAATTTCCCACTCATTTTACTTTGAACATAAATAAAATATTAACAAAGAATGATGATTTTGGTGGGGAAAAACTCATGATTGACATACATGTATTAAGGTTTGACATTTTTTATATTTATCATCTTATGATAAGTACACTGTTTGTTAGCAATAGATGTTTGTTTCTCATAAAAACTAAACAATAATGATTCCTTCCCTGTTATAGTATGTTGTACATCTAGCTCTTCCAAGAATCTTTGACAATAACATAGAGCAAGTTATATATGAACTCAAAAAATACACGAGTTAAGTAAAAAGTTATAATCAAAATGTTACTTGTAGAACTTCTTGGCATTTGATTTACTTGCATTGTATAATTTTATGCTGACATATGTGATTTCTTTGCACTTTTAGGTGGTTTTCATCTAAACAAGTCCATAAAGAACATATCAAGTATTGAAAGAGATAAATTCCTCATCTAGTGTGTGAAATCCAAAAGTATCTTCCTCCAAGCTTTTTTAATGCACAAGAACATGACCTCATACACTTAGTCGAGGAGATTGAAATACGTGGATTTGTACATGCAAGGTCAATGTGGTTGGTCAAGAGGCACTTGAAAGCAATGAAGGATTTTTTTAGACAATGATCACATATAGAGGGCTCAATGGTTGAAGTCTATATAGTATATCAATCCATGATGTATTTTAGTGAGTACTTACCCCAAGTAGTGGGTGACATTAATGTGCCTCTCCTTTGGGATGTCAATTCCACCAACAAATTTGAAGGGGATTGTGACAAACAAACTTGTTTTACAACTATAAGAATGTTCAATTTAAGTAAGATAAAACAAAGAGATCCATAAGGATAAATATAATTGATAAATATGAATGTGATATGTACACCCATGCAATGGTTCCCTTTCAGTAACAAATGTGTCATTTCATTAGGAGGCGTCTCTTTAATACATATTAATTATTGTCATTATTTATTTATATTTATATTTTATATATTGAATTTATTACATTGCGTCCCCCTTTAGAAATGATTTGTCCTCAAAGCATAATTATGGAAGGATTTATGTCTTTATCTGGATTGTGTTGTATTCACATGGTTCTTAGTTATTTTTGTTGTTAGGGTGGATGATACAAGGCGATACAAAATTTTAAGTGTTGAGCATAATTATCGAAGTGAAAAATAATCTAACTGTCCTAATTCGGTCCTTCTTGGAATGTTGCACTTATGTGACACCCAATATGAATTGTTATTTTGTGACTCAATGATGTTGGTTTCAATATTCTTCGAAGGATAGATTAATTGCTTATGTTCTAAGTGATGTTGATACGTTGAGTGGTTAAAGTGTTTGTTCTTGTGATTGGGATGTTGATAAGGTGTCTTTGTAGCCTGAATTTCTTTTATTGTACATGTAGCGATCTTATGATTTACTTTTGGTGTTTTATATTCTTCATGCATTGGTTTGTCATTAGATACATTTATATTAATAAGTACACCTGAAATTTCCATCGTTTGTACTCCAACATCCGTATATGTATTTTCTTGAATTGACTTTGTACCTTCTTGAACTGTGATGTGGACTGGATCTGTATTTGTTCCTTTTTCCACAACTTAGATCTTTACATTTGAAGATTTCGATGCTTCCTTTTCAATAAATTGTTCTAACTTATTTTCCAGTGATGTCTTATCATTTTTAAGCTTCTTAATTTTCATAAGTAGGTTCTGATTATGATCCTTGAAGTGTGAGTTTTCTTCCTCGTTTTCTAACAATTTCTTCCAGAGATCTTGATTCTTGTGTTCCAATTTCTGAACACACTATTTTGTATCCTTTGACTTCTTGATCCGTGTAAGTAGTTTTTGACTATGGTCTTTTAAGCGAGAGAATTCTTCATTTTTATTTGTGATAGTGGTTGAATTCTTTTTGCACTTTTTGTGATACTTTATGATTATCTTGAAGTATGATCTTTGAGATATCCTTAATATCTTCTAATGTTACTAGATATGAATCCAATTTAACGTCTTGTAACGTTATCTTCTTCATGCTAGAGAAACTTCTGGATCAAAGCTTGATGTTTCAAAACTCCACACACAGATTTGATCCAGAAGTTTCTCTAGCATTATGACGAACTGTGGAAACATGCATATTGAGATTATCTTCTTCTTTTTATAGGAGAATGTCAAAATCTTCTTCTACGTGTTTAAGATGAAAGACCCTAGTGTTTTCATCCAAGGTGAAACTATAAGTATGTCACCATCATCGTTCCATAATGATACATCAATCAATGATGATACAAAAGTATAATCTCCAATGTTCAGTTGTAAACTACGTATGTCATATCATTTTTCTTTCGACCGACCTATCTTTTTAGTTATATTTGACTCATGAATCACTAACTAGTTAGCGAATTTAGTACTAACATAATTATTACGTCCGATGGGTGTAATAGAAATAGTGATATCTGTCCCTCCAAGTGTCCCTTTGACTCTAAGTAGCATTGAAGCAATTTTTTTTAAAGTTTTACAGAATCTTCCTTTGATTCTTCAGCTACTTGTTCACCCATCTTGATAGATTTTTCCTTCGGTTGGATTTGTGTGTTATTTTGATATTCAATTAAAGTAAAAGATCTGTAACAATTGGAGAAAATGACATGTTGATTCTTGAATTATTTTGGACAAATAATTAATTATTGCCATTATTTATTTATATTTATATTTTATATATTGTGTTTATTACATGGAGGTGTTGTTGGGGGAAGGTCGGTGGAAAACAGTGATAGGTATTAGATTTAATCATAATTACTATCTTTGTACATATTTTTAAGCTTGATGGTTCCTAAATCTATTTTCATTGATTCATTTTGATAGTAAAGAGTGGGATGCAATGCATTTATACTTTGCAAATAATGGATAAAGGTGTGGATAGAATGATGTAAATAAATTTATCATAGTTTACCATGGAGTGGGGTGCCATAGTTTATCATGGAGTGGGGTGGTGAAGTTGATTAGAATATCTTATGTTGATAATGATACAAACTTAACAGATAAGGAAATTGATATAGAATGTGGTGCAAAGATAGAAATGCAAGCATTTCCCATTGATTTATTGTTTTTAATTCCCATTTTTTTTTGTTTCTTTATCCGTCAAATATTTTTTGGTCATGACAATGTGTTTATAACATGTCGATCATGTAGGTGAAATATCACAAATCTATGTTGTGTAATGAAATAAAATATTGCACCAAACAATTGGATGATGAGAACAAAACTTGTGATGGTGGGATAACTGCAATTTTCTAGGTTCCTAATATTTTGCATAGGGGCACTATCTCTCCGAAGAAGGACGCTATCTCTAAATTAGCCTGTCTCAGCTCCACGACACTCTTCTGTCGTTTCAATGGCCTCTGGCCTCGGCTTGTCGATATTCACGATTGGATTTTGAGATCCTGGGCGCCAGATCTGAGAGGTGATGTCTTCATTCACCCTTGTGCTCGAGGTTTTTTCATTGTTGAGTTTGATCTTAAAGAAGATAGAGATTTGATCTTCAGCTCTGGCCCCTGGTTTTGGGGTAGCTTTGGTTTATGCCTAAAACCCTGGATTGCTTCTTTTGATCCTTCAAAAGATTCGTTCTCTTCAGCCCATGTTTGGTTTCGGCTCCCAAACTTGCCCCTGCATCTTTGGGGCCTTTCTTCTCTCTGCTCCATCGGGAATACTTTAGGCAGGTTCCATTACAGATGCCCTAAAAAAAAACTACAACATTTGGATGTATGCCAGGATTTGTGTAGAAATGGATTTCAACGAAGGGTTTGTGGCCGAAATCAATCTGAGGGGAGATAATTACTCGTGGACGCAAAAGTTGGATTATGAAAAAATAGCTTTACGATGCCGAGTGTGTTTTTCCATCGGACATTTGGCAGCCCAATGTCCCAGGGGCCTTCCGAAAGCTCGAAAACAAAGAAAATCAACTTGGTGGGTTGGATCCCACATTGATCATCAACTAATATCCAAGGATGTTTCTTCATCTGATGAGACTCCCATGGAAGGGATCAAGGAGGCTCGAGCTAGCTCCGCTCCCTCGATTGGGGAATCTCCAAATCCAATCCCTGCTTTGGATGGCTCAAATTTTGAAATAGAGGAGCTCAATGACACTTCAAAGATCACCAAACATTCCGAAAGGAAGCTAGAAACACCTCATAAGCTCACAACAAAAGAGGCTTTGGATTCTCCAGATTCGGGAAAAGTTAGGCATGATCTCCCCAACTTCATCCCTTTAGCAAGTTGGGCAGATGAGGTTATCAAAGCTGAAGCATTAGTGGTTCAAGCTAAGGTAGTTGAGAGTTCGGTTCAGGAAAAGCAAGAAGATCCACTTCAAGACAATCCAGAAATCATAGGCACCTCAATGGAAAATGGGTGGATAGAAGTTGGAAAGAAGAAGAAAATGCACCCTCTCAACCAATGGTCACACGAAGCCAGGCTCACAAGTCAACTAAAAAGATGAGCACTTCCCCAACAAGATAATTTAAGAAGATAAGATTAGATCTCGCAAGTAGAATCAGTGAAAAACTCTTTGTAGTAAGCCTCTGATGAAAATTATGTAGTTGGTCTCCTATACCAACATCGTCTTTTGTACTTAGTGATCTCGGTCGCGCCTTTTATATAGAATTTTTTTTTTCTTTAGTTTTTGTTAAAAAAATAATAATTTTTGCATAGGGGTAATAGACATTCGATCACATATAATATGATATAATATTTCTATTTGAAAGATATACTAGATATAGACCTGAAATCCTTCAAAGTGGTTCTCTTTAAGGCCAGGTGGTATAGAATGTTGTTACAAGGTGATGAAAGGACTGTTATTGATCATAATAATGATTTTTCCATGATTAATAATACTAGGTGTTACCACCCAAACTAGCAACCCTTGTGGGGATGCTACATGAATAGAAAGATATGGGAAATTCACCAATGTCACCTTATTATGGTCTCCCCTTCAATTCAGGCCAGCTCCTAGAGACCAAAGGGGGTATCCCATTCCTTTCAACTACACACCTCAATACAATTAAGATAGACCGGTTCCTTAGTAGCCAAATGCCTTAAGAATGTTTAACCAAGATTTAGAGAATAGAAAAATATAAAGTAGAGAGGGTTAGGAGCTATTTTTAAGAGTATTCAATCTGATATAAATATTATACAACAGAAAATACAAACCAACACTATAAAACCACTCTTTAAATGTTGAAAAATGTGCCTTTTATCGCATAAGAGTGAGATCTTGTCGCACAAATCAAGGGTGATTGATATACTAAGTCGTACCTTGATTGTTTGCTGTAAATTGGATTAGCTTGCTGCTGTCCAAAAATTTCAGAATCTGATTTATGATAGAAAACTCAGAAACTTGTAGATTTGGAGAATAAAAAGTGACCAAAGAGTGCCTAAAGGCGCTTATGATGAAAATACTTGGACACTTTCTGTCAGGACATAGATATGTTAGTGTAAAAATATCCCAACAGTGATAAAAATCAAGTACAAGTGAATATTATTCAAGCAATTACTTTAAACTTGCAAAAAATGGTGCAAATCCCCCTATGGTTTGCACAAAAAATCCCCAAAGTGAAATATAACAACAATGAACCTTTAAGGAGATTATTTTCATCGTTATAATATGTTAGATAAGCTTGATAAACAATTCCAAAGTGTAATAAGAGCAGGGGCAGTGTTATATTTTACCCTTTAGGGTCAAACCCTAGCTCTAGGGTTTTAATGATTCTTATCTTTTTTTGTTGTAATTAATTTCTAGAATTGAATAAAACCTTAAATCAGCCACAAGAACGATAGACATGACAATAAACAACAATCTAAGAGGGTTTATTTTCCTCCTAGGGATAAAAACCAATGATTTAGCACAATCCCATGGAGGAAAATGTCTAGAAAACAAAGATAAACAGTTAAATTTATTCTAGACAACAAAATAAATATTTTCACAGTTTATATCTTTTATGTTTTTTCGTATTTTGTATTTTATGGAAAAATAAAAGATAATATTTAAATTTTAGGATTTTTGGTTGGTGAATGTTGGGAGTTAGGGCATAGCCTTATCTCCACCCAGGGCTTATGAGGTCAAGAAGTATGCCCCTCTAAGAATTGATTATCCCCATTTATGGATTAGAACTAAAGACTAGGGCCACAAGGCTAGTAGTCTATTGCTTATCAAGACAAACCATGATAATCAATGCCTTACAAGGAGGGTTTTCTCAAGGGATAACCTTCACCAAAAAAATCAATAAAAGACTTGGAAGAATTCTTGAAACCCTTTCCAAGGAGCATAAAACTAATCAAGACAAGAGACAAACCCTTACCAAATCGTTTTAGAGAGGAAGGAAGAGACACAAACCCTAGACGTCCTCTCTCCAAGTAGTTGTGCAACTCATTAATGGATTGATTTGCTTGTTTATGTAGAACTTGAACAAATCACAAAATCCTTTGAAAATATGCCAAGAAGAATAACCAAGAAATATAGAGCTCCAAGAATTAACACCAAAAATGCACCAAGTAAAGATCTTTGATTAAATGGCTCCAAGAATAATCTCCAACAATTCACAACAAAATGAGTGAGAGGAGGGAATATATTTATAGATGAGGTTCTTACCATCTCTCCACTCTTTTTCCCCTAAAATTAGCCTAAGGAATAAAACAAAATGGCTTGTCATCCACTCAAATCAGAGACTAAGTCAAAAAGTACAATTAAATGATGCTTTACACTGTGAAAACCCTCATAGAAGGGGACAACTTCAATAAAATATGCTCCAAAAATGCTCAAATAATGTTCATAAATCCTTGAAATATGTGTCCAAATCTTGACCATGTCCATACCAAAGGTCAAGGCACCTCCATGAAGCATGAGAGTGACCCTCCAAGCCAAAAAATGGGTCGTAAAACCCCTAATAATAAAAATGACGTCAAGATTCTAAGAGGGTTGATTCAGATTTTTGGTACAACGTTCCACTTGAAATAGGTTTGGGGGGGCTCAAAAAATGGCAAATATTATTCCTTGGCTATCACACCTCCAATTTCCAACTCAAATGCAAGGACACCTTCCCCCTAAAT
>JZKD02S0312920.1:3735-19681 GCA_000966675.3 Picea glauca
GAGTAGGGTTTGAAACCCAATCTGTAAGTGGAACTAGATAGAAGAAACCTGCTTTGAGGAGCTTCTCTACCCCATCCTTTATGGCAGCTGCCTTCCTAGGGATAAATGGCCTCAATTTCTGTCAAATAGGATTAGCACTAGGATAATTATTCATTTCATATTCGACAATTTGAGGATCTATACATGGCATCTTCTCATACGACCAAGCAAAGACATCATGAAACTCCTTAAACAAGACGGTATAATCATCAATCACTTCAAGAGAAAAATTTGCACCAATGAGCACATTTTCCATGATGTTGGGATCATTCGATATGTTGATAGGTATCATTTTTGAAATATTTTCCATGTTCCCTTTAGTGTAAACACCATGCTTTACTAAATGGTTCACGGTTCTATCAACATTGTCGTTCATGTGGACATGGAACTCTCCTCGTTAAATGTGATCCATATCCACAAGGAAATAAGGTTGATGATTTAAATCATCCCAAGGCCTCTCTACACCCATCATTACCTCTATAATATCCTCATCTAAAGGCAGTATCATCTCAATACAATCAAGAGAATGAGAAGAGTTAGCTTCCCAAATGGATGTCGAAATATCATCAACCTCCTTCGTCTAAAGAGGAGTTGGATCTAAGTCTACAGTGACCATTTGAATGGCCTAATAAGCAATTTTTGCTACAGAGAAAGGATTTTCCATTCATGCATTCTTGAGCCCTTCTACCAAATCAGACGAGGATGATAGAATCCAAGGATCCTCAAAGTACATCATTCGAAAATGGTGCACTTGGGATATGGGAATCGATGAGCTCGAGCTAGTCAAGGTGGAGAAAATGCATGAGATTGGTGCTAGGATATTAAAAGTTCCCATCAATGAAGAATACATTCCAACAATAATACTTGCAGTCACCATTTGGGAATTGTATATTAAAAGGATAGTAGATCTTCATCGCACAATTGAATCTGAATGATTGAAATAAAACTAGTCAATAGTCACAATTTTTCCTTCCTGAGGAAAACAAATAACTCAGACGACCGAAGATACGACAACGGTTATAACATAAGTCCAACTGTGACCTAGAAAATTGTTATTGTCGAGCAGATCATCGACCTATTCCACTTCAATGTACATGGGTTTTCCACCTAAACGTACGGGGGAGGAGGAAAGTATCCCATGGGGCCAAAAAGAATGACCATTGAATGTAGTTAGAAGAGTAGGAGATGAAGCAAGCTCTGGAGAGTTAATAACATTCCAACATGAAAGAGACATCACACACATCGATGCTCCCTCATCAATCACCATCCTAAAAAAATTCTTTGTGGGGTAAACTACTTGAATCTGAAAGAAACGTGATAAGGGAGGTGATGTTTGACATTAGAAGGATCAAACATGATGAGTTGTGAGCTATAAGCATCCTAGCCCCGAAAGTAGAAAATAATGCACTTTGTTGTGTTGGGAAACTTTGGAGTACCTCAAGAGCAGACATTACACATGACGATTGGTCTATATCTTCCACGATGGAGTAATTTTGAGTGGCCCAAAAATTTGGATTATGCGACGCCCTTTTGTACACACCCTTTAGCATGCGAGACATAGCATCACTTGTAGAAGGCTTCTCGATATGAAGAGGCCCTTTCTTATCAAAGGGTTCCTTACTCATAGACCCAGACTTGGGTTCATCATAATTATGAGCTCAAGTCTGTAGATAAGTATTCAAACTCATCATATATACATTCAATGATGTTCCATCAAGAGGAGGAGTAATTTGGTTACCCCTTGATAACTCCCAAATTTAGATCATAAAGCCATATTTTTTCTGTGTGGAAATGGATTAGTCAACATGGAAGGTTGCTACTATGACAACAATCTCTTGGCTTCTTCCATCTTGGGGAATTCGTGAGTGAGGTGATCTTCCTTGCAAATCTTACAAGGAAGCTTAACCTTCCTCTTTTATTTTTCCCCCCCACTAGAACTAGATTATGGTTTATTGACATTCTTATTATTATTTCCCCCTCCCTTTTTATCCTTACCCTTTATCTTCCCACCAGGTTGTTGGGTACTATTTGGGTTCATCAATTGCACATTGTGTACATCTGAGATTTGGGAGGGGGCAGTCAAATTCGAAGCTTGACCAGACCTAAAATCTTGGATCGAGAGTTGTCTCATTTGATTTGAGACCAAGTCTATAGACAATATTTGAAAGGAACCCACAATGCCATCGGCATGAGGTTTGGGACTCAATTTGGTAGGGTCATTATTTGATCATGGTGCATTTGGAATGATATCATAAAGGATCCCAGACTGAGAGTAAATATTATCTAGTTGTTGGTCCCTAAAGATAGCTTTCTCCTCTGTAGTTACCCCAGAAGTGGAAACATCCTTGGAGATATAAGTCAACAAGGACTTCAAAACCCACTCTAAGAGGAACTCTAGAAGAATGGATTATGTAATCATTCTATTTCTTCTCTTCCACTCCTAAATATGGTCAGATATATGACTTGCCTTATTTTTCTGAAAGGTTGACAACAGATCAGAGACAACAACGTACTGAAATGGGAGCTAAAAGTGATTGAGAAATACTAACGCCAAGTCGTGAAACATGAAATAGGTTTCCCCTTCAATTCAATATACCAATTAGCAATGACTATGGTAAGAGTACGCTAAAAAAGATTTAACAAAAGAGAATCAAAATTCAGTGAGTTGGACAAAAAACATAGGTGGAAAGTCATGACATGATCATCGGGATCTTCACTGACTTTTCCTTTGAACTTCAGAATATCCAAAGGAATTTTGGATTGGATCGGTGGCCGACGAGGATCGTGGCACATGGGGTCATTCATCAACTTTGAAAGATCTAGGAAATTTAGAGTTTCCAAGAATGGGAGACTTGGTTTCCACATCGTATTCCAACTTCCAAAGGGGGTACCCCCAGGTTGGTTGAAATAAGGAAACTAAGAGTTTGTATTTTTACTAGCACCATGTTGCTAGAAAGAATTCACCTGAAATCCAAGGTTTTGATAAGAAGGTTGAAATCCCTGACCATAAGGTGGTAATCCCCCTCCAAATTGGTTGTTGAACTAAAAATAATGATTTCTAGTCGGTGCCCCCTATGTTGGAACAGAACCAAATGAGGGGTTTCATGATGATTGGAAAGGGTTTCCCTCTAGCGACACCCCTGACAAGGAAAAATGATTGCTCCCAAATCTGTAGAATAATGTGAAGGGGATGGATGTGGATAAGTTATCGTCAGATTGAGACCCACTGCTCAGGGAAGTAACCAATCCCATAGTAGGATTAGGACCTGAGGATGGAAAAAACACGCTCCCAAGCGAGGGTTTTGTCAAAGATATATTCCCCCCACCCCATGGAATATCTTGGAAGGGAGTCAAAGAACTCCCAACACCAACACTAGAAAATTGGGGAGTGAGTTGAGATCCAAATGACATGTTGTGCATGCCAAACGAAAACATTCCAAACATAAATGCATTAGACATAAAAGGTAGCAACGAAAAGGCCACACTCAAAGGTTGAGTGGACCCGACAATCAGTGGCATGGAGTTGTTGATGGATGTGACTATCATGGATTGAACCACATTATTCATTTGGTTAGAGATACCAGGAGGAAGTATTTCTCAAGAAACAAAAACTGACGTGGGGCTTGAAGGGACCCCTGACCCAAAAAAATTTGAAGTGCATTCCATTATGGCCCACCAAGGAGGGCGACTATCAATGTAGTCCAACTCGGAAGCCAAAATTAGCCAAATAATTGGGTTGTCAGGTCCAGTTAATAGAGAGTTAAATAAACAAATGAAACCTTCACATTCTAGGTCCAATAAATGAGTAACCTCTAGTGCAGAATATTTTTTCTATGCGTCCTCAATTTCTACAAAGTCAACAAGACTAACCGGTTCAAAAGTGTCGATTGGATCGAGTTGACACCTCTCAGGAGAAGGCATAGAATTTATAATAACTTCTTCAAGAGGAATATATGGGCTATATTACTGATGAGCATGGGGTACATCTTGATCCAGCTAAGATCCATGTCATTCGTGACTGGCTGGACCCAACCACACTGACTCATCTTCAGAGCTTCTTGGGTCTAGCCAATTTCTACTAACGGTTCATGTTGGGCTTCTCCCATATTGCATGGGCCCTCATCCAGGTGACCAAGGGCAGTGGTAGGGCCAAGTTCATGTGGGGGAAGGAGCAGCAAAGGGAATTCTATGATCTGATACATCGCTTGTGCTCAGCTCCCGTACTCTCCTTTCCAGATCTGCAACAACCATTCGATATTGAGACTGATGCATCTGACTATGTTGTGGGCACAACTCTCACTCAGCAAGAGAATCCTGTGGCATACCATAGTGAGACACTCTTTGATGTTGTCTAGAAAAACCCCAACTATAACAAGGAAATGTATTTCATTGTACAAGCCTTCTGTCAATGGAAACATTACATTCTAGGGAAAGAGATGATCATACACACCAATCACAAGCCTCTGTAGTTCATACAGACATAGGGGAAATTGCAGAACAACTGACATTAGAAGTGGTCCACCTACCTGCAACAGTTCCATCTCAACATCAAGTATAAGAAAGGTATCTCCAATCATGTCGCGGACTATCTCATTCGACCTCCTATGGCTGCACTCACCACTGTGCTCCAGTCCTGTGGACATGAAGCATCGAAGTGGCCCCAACTTTATCAACAACATCTGGACTTCGCCACCACATATCATCTCTTAGGTACAGGTGCCACAGTCACTGATTTTCACATTCAGGACAGACTCTTATGCCACCTGGTCCATCTTTGTTTTCCTACAAGCGAGCGTGCAAAGTTGATTTGGGAATCCCACTACAGTTGGGTGGCAGGACATTTTTGCGTAGAGAAATTGTGGTCATTCTTCAAAAACATTTTTATTGGCCAAAATTTTGGGAGGACGTCAGCAAGTATATCCGATCTTGCATTGCATGTGCCATTGCCAATCCAACAATCAAGAAGCATGACTTATACACCACTCTTCCTATTCCTGAGAAGTTGTGGGAATCCATCTCAGTGTATTACATGTCTGGTTTGTCATCCACCAAGCACGGAAATTATTGTGTGTTTGTGGTCATTGATCAATTTTCGAAGATGGACATCATCACGGCCTGTAAGAAGCATGTCATAACGGTCGAGACTGCCAAGCTCTTCTTCGAACGAGTTTGGGTCCACTTTTGGATACCACAGACCATCATCTCCAACTGAGACAACAGGTTCCTCAACACCTTTTGGTCAAGTCTCTGGTCTCTGTTGGACACCAAGCTCACAAAATCCACCGCTTTCCACCCCCAAACCGATGGCCAAACCGATTTCGTCAATCGGATTATTGTGCACATCCTATGCATGTACAATTATAAGCATCCCTGTACATGGGATGAGAGTCTCCCATATGTCCAACACAGCTACAATAGGGCTCTCAATAGTTCCACAGGCCACAACCCATTTCAGGTGGGCCTGGGATTTCAGCCCTTGGGACCCATTGATGTTGCACTTCCTCTTGCCACCGCAAAGACATGCTCTTCCCCCAATGAGTCTATGATAGACAAATCCACCAGATTCATTGATCAGATTCAGCACATCCGCCAACAGGTCCAGGAGATTTTGTAGAAATCCAATGTGAAGTACAAGCAGCGCCACGCTCAACACAGGGTACCACTAGTTTAAGGTTGGCGAAAAATTATGGTTACATTTGCAGAAGGAGCGTCTCATCGGGCCCCATCGGAAGCTTCATCCACTTTGTTATGGACCTTACACTATCACCAAGGTTGTGGGTAGCAATGCTTTTGAGCTCAACACTCCACCCTTCCTTGGTTTCCATCCAGTATTCAATGTGGACCTCCTTAGGCCATATTTTCCACCATTATTGGACACATATGAGATCATCAAACAACTGAAACCTATAGATCTCAACCCTGAATGCATCGAACAAGCATCCACCAATCAGATCGTGGACACAAAGATCAAGGGCACTCACTAGTAGTGGATCTAGCTTTATCGGGTTGTCAAGGCATGGAACCTTCTACATCAAGGCAAGTGGCTCACCCAGGGCCAAATCCAGCAGAAGTTTCCTCACCTAATGAGGGAACTCAATGCAATGGATACCATTGCTTCCTAAGGGGGGAGGATTGATCCAGGTGGATATTGGTGGCCACCCACCTATTCCAACTGGCTCCTCGTGTTCATTTTTGTTCAGCACGTCTTTATGTACTACTTTATAATTGTGAGTTATACACTTCTGGGGCTTTATGAAGCCTCCCACATTCTCCAGGAGGATACAGGTGGCCTCTTTCCTAATCCAACTGAATTATTTTGTATGTTTTCATGTGAGCACATCTTCCTATAATTTCAGGGTTGTTTGGGACCCTAAACATTGTTTTTTTGGCTCACCATAGTCAGACTATAGACAGAGTCAGAGTCTGATAACAGAATGTGTATCTCTTTGAAATACCTTTCCAACAGGCTATCACGCGCCTAAAACGGAGGTTGTATGCAAAAGTTATGACCCTAGGAAGTTGAGGTACCAAATTACACCAACTTACCCATAGGGCCCACATGACTTTTGGCATTTCACCTTCAAGGGTTAGGTTTTTGGATGTCTAGGGATTTGGCATTCATGAGTAATATGAAAAGGGCCTATGGAGCCTCATTTTAATCCATTATGCTTAGATGGATGTGCATAGAAGCCACATCTCTTCTCAAAGATAGCTACCACCATTCAAGCAAGTTTCAATTCTACAGTTTTACAGTTTCAGACTATTTCATTATTTAATAGAGGATATTGTTCACTGGATATTTGTGTTATTCTACCTATCTCTGTGTTTATTGTATTCAATATGTTAATCAGTTCATTCCGCTCCTAAATCTATATCATAAGGGCACTATCGAAAGCCCCAAATATGATCTTTCCACTATGCTTAGTTAAGCTTTGGAGGGGTTATCTCCTCGGCTCTCCTTGACACAACCTCGTGTTTGACTCCTATGTTAGAGAATATTCTTATATATACTTAAATCAAAATTGTATTTGACTCTCCCTATCACAGACTCCTTTGCTTTTTTGGGGTTGGACCTAGAGAATTTACTCTCCACCCTAATCCAAGGCCCTAGACTAAGCTATTGGTGAACCCTAGAAAAAGGTTACTAGTTAATTTTAGTTATGAGCATTCATTTTTAATGGTTTTTTCTTAAGTCAAAAAGGAATGAACATGAAACTTAGTGATGTGTATTGACACTTGCATAAACAAAAACAATTACACTTTAATAATATTGTTGATATGAAACATGTTAAATTCTTCAAAACAAAGAGGTGTAATATCTAGATATGAATTCACTTCTTCTTCAAAGAAATGTTTTCTTTTCAATGCAATGCAAATGCAAATCTTTCACTTTTCATGCAATGCATGAAGTTAATGAAAAATGTGACTTTTCACTTTTCACTTTATATGATAAATATGTACTCTAGAAACTAACCCTAAATGCCAATTGAAATCTTTTTGTTTTTTAGAAAGTACGAGAGCGAATTCTGAAAGAAAACATGCATACAATGAACTTTTATTTTTTAAATGCAAATGCTAAGGGTAAGGAAGAAACTTCACAAGCACACACTCTTACACTATTGTTTATATAAGTAAATCAAGAAAACAAGAAGGTAGAAGGAAAGAAACACTGCAAATAGATGATCAAACACCTTATAAATAACTCTAAGAACATGTCAAAGTGCAGTATACACCTGATAAATCTTTCTAAAACCCTAAAACCATCAAAATCCAAAAACAACCATGACAAAAGAAAGTTGAAAAATATTTTTGGACTTTTCTTATTATCTTGAAACAATAGAAACAATTTCTGAAACCAAAAAGCAATCTCTAAAGACTCACATGATTTAGGAAGACCTTATAGTACCACAACCCAACTTCCAATGATCTGGAAAGAGAAGAAAACTCAAACTCATAACATGTATGCGACTGTCTAAGTGACAAGTAGTGTATGTACATGATTGTGTTCAAGGAAAGTCATGTATGTATGTGATTGTACTAGAAAAAAAGAACGTACACCCAGTAAAAACCTCTCAAACTTGAGAGAGAAGGGTCTGGAAGACTAAGGAAGGATTGTGACATTAAGATAATGCTAGATAATGGTCAAAGACATAGAAAAATATTCCAAAAGAAATACAAACGACAAGTACACATAATGACCCAAAAAGGGAGTATCCCTGGTGGAGTCGTCAATTCTGTTATGGAAAACAATGTTCTATGGCTATGGGTCAGTGCCACAACAAAGAAATACCCTAAAATACCACTCTCAGACTCAAATCAAGTAGTCAATTTAAAATAACGAATTTGCAATCACTAACTTTCAAGGGAAAGAGAAGAGAACAAGCATGGATTACAACCTTTCATGTTGATCCCGCAAGAAGACTTTGGCTCCATCGCTCTTCAACAATGATTCTTTGAAATCTCTTGCACACAAAGAGATGAGCAACTGCGAATAGGTATTTATATGATAACTAAATAAACATGATCATTACAAATTTCATAATAGATTCAAAGCATAAGATGTAAAACACATTAGAAATATGAATCAACATATGAAATTGGAAGAGAAAGAGAGATTTTTTATTATGAACAACATAAAAGTTGGTTACAACCTGTAACCGTTGTGGCATGATCCCTAAATTGGGCTCCAAGTTCCTCCACCCAAGGCCATATATGATAAACAATACCTCCAATACTCTATGCTCAAACAAGTCCACGGAAGACAAAGGCTTTCTTCCTGACAAGATAGGGAGAACACAACTTTTGAAAACAAGGCTTTCTAGATGGGAAGGACAATATCAGATACAAGGGGAAAACGAGACGTGCAGGACAATAATGAAAATTCCAGCATAAGGATACATTACTTTGTTTAGTTTTTCCTCCACCCCAAGACTCCAATTTATACTCCTTTTTGGCAGTTTGAGTAGTCATGGACAGGCTACAGGAGGTCAGGAACCTGAAGAACCCGTCAACTCCACTCAAAATCTCAAGATTTATTATTTTTTTGAGCCAAAATAACATGTATGTGGATTGCTAAATGTCAACTAGTATATGTGTGTGGGCTTCTTTATGGAGAGTCACATACATCAAGTAAGATGGCATTTTTTTAAGTATTTTAAGGGAGGAAAAGGCAGATTTTGGTCCTCCAAGCAGGGAAAGGGATGTAACTAAGGCCAGTGAGTCATCATAAGCATATGTGGTGTCAAATGACGTTAGAACAAGAATAAATCAAATACACATATGTTGTGTCAGCATGGCACTCTCAAAAAACAACAAATAATCTTTTGTTTATGAAAACCTACAGGTTTTCTTGGCTACTACATTCTTCTTCATCAAAACATTTTCATCTGGACTTAAATCCTTACAAAATATTCATAGAAGAATTTTAACAAACATGTTCCATTCAATTTGGCTTCCCTTGTTATGTAATGTTGAATTCACAAGTTTAAAAACATATTGAATCAGAATTAGCTAGAATGGCATCCCCAATTATTACTTCCACCATTTCCATCACTCCTTCCTATAGTCTGGGGGATTTTTTGGACAATAGATCAACCTTTACATTGAGTTCCCTATGAAAATGTTGGAAAGAAAGAGATCTAAATTGATCTGTTGCCTCTTTAATTGGGTCCATTAATGGGGGAATCATTAACTCTTCCAAACTTAAGTTTCCATTTTCCCACTACACCATGAATTTGGAGTCTCCTATTACTTGTAATAATTTAAGACTCTTTTCCATTGAAATTTTCAGCATCAACCAAAGGGCATGTAGTTCAGCTCTATTGTTATAACCCTCTCATACTACTGCTTTGAAACTAATCAAATGGTACTCTCATAGAAATGGTGTGCCTCTTGCTATGCATTTTCTTGGATCTTCTTGCGATGCCCCATAAAAATAACCTCAAACCTTTGTTTTATCTATCTCTGGAGCCTTTAGGTTTTAATGATTATTTTCCTTCAAAAGTTTCCATATTCCTCTGTATACATATCTATTCTAGTGACAAACTTAAATGAGAATAATTTATTTATTTTGAAAGGTGTTTTCATTTATTACCAACCAAATTTTCCACACCATTGTACAAGACAATTTTTTATGCCTTCTAGCAAATATATTTGTATTCCACTTCTCCTAGCAATCATGTTGTTATCACCCTAATTTTATCCTTTGCAATGTTCAAGTGAGCATAGCTAGAAACATCATAAGTTATCTATACTTAGTACATCACAGTTGATTGTAGGCTCTATAGACCATTTATGGGCTAACAAGCAAGGTAAATTCATCACTAATACCCTTCTCATGAGTAACACGGAACATCATGCTAATTCTCACACCACTCATATCGAAAAAGGTTCAAAGACACGTGACCTTGTATAAATAAAAGCAAAGATTCCCATGGCACAAAAAATCCTAAGGATAAGGGTTGAATAGTGGGGCAATGATGTGTTATCTTCAAGACTTCCCATAACTACCATTAACATTCAATTGACCACCAAGACAATTTATTTTTCCATCAATTGGAATTCATGGTGGATTGATACATGTCATGGTGCTCTTATCCTATAAAGATAGGGGTCCATTCATGCAAATATAGAGAGTTAAAAACTTGAATTGTGTAGTGTTATGTTGCTAGGGTTTAATTACAAAGTAATCAAGAGCCCTTGTTCATTGATTCCTATATTCTAACAAGTTATTCTCTCATTATTGATTGTCTTCCCTCTACAATGGCCACCCGTAGAGGGTTTTCCTACATACGACATTCTAGAAAGAAATTGAGTAATAGAGGAGGTCAAAGGACCCTCCCTTCAAGATATTTAAAGCCCATGTGTTGCAAATTACTCTTCTTAGGCGACTTGTCAAGTTTAGTGGCCTTTCCATTGGTTAGTTGTTCAATACAGTGTTGTTTCCCCCAATTTTTTTATCAAATGGTTTTTTTTTCATTCAATTTAATGTTCGATCTACTCAATTGATGCTTCTTGGGTTAAATTAATAGTTTTAATGTGCTCCCCCTAACATTTTGTATTGTATAAATTTATAGAATCATCTAATTAGGTGTTTTGGTACCCTTATAACTCAAACCCATAACTCTATGTGCAATGTGTTCCCTTCCCATTTGACTTTACCACTAGATAATTTCAAAGTCTCCTCCCATATCTATTTTGAGAATGGAAAATGCACAAACACATTATCAATGGATTAATCCTCCTTCTTTCATAAGATACATCACCCTAGACCTTTCCAAGCCCTCCTTTTTCCAAGTTAGAACTATATTAGACAAGGTTAGCCATAAGAATATCTTTGTTTTGAGAAAACATTTGAGCTTCCAAGTTTCTTTCCACCACCATAATGTATCTTCTTCTTTTCTTTATTTCACAGTAACCCCATATCCTAAGTTTGTTGTATATACCCTTGTAGATTTATATTTGGACCAGATGATTTCATCTACCTCTATATTCAACCTAATAGAACTATTATTGGGATTATAAATATGTTTTTTCCACTCCTTTACTATCTCTCCTTGCATATCCAATTGAACTTATGAATTCCACACTTTATTCAAATATGAGGTTGTTTCAAGATCAATTGCCTCTATTAAACAATGAATATCCTTACTTTCTAGTGCAGTTTTAAAGGCTTATAATATCCTATAGTTTCTAGTGCTCCCCATATAAGTATCTTCTCCTATCCCAATCCTATCACCCCAACCAATTTTCTAAGCTATCCATATTCCTAGCAAAGGAAAGGCCTTGACTACAACACTCCAAATGATTGAAGCATCTATAAAGTTTTTTGCTTCACTTCTTATCTAATCTTCTAAAGTTCCAAACGCCTTTTGGATTTTTCCTTGGCCCATCCTCCCACTATTATTTTGATTTTTTTAAGACTTTATTTCATTTGGAACATAGTAATTCTTGCATTAGGGTCATATTTTTCCCAACTTTGTATGACTGAACTCTTGAAAGATTATTCTCCCATCCATTTGTAATTGAACTTCAAGGGTTCTTGTGGTTTGGGATCCTCCTTTTCTAATTTCAATAAAATTGGAAGATTATCTCAAACTCCCCCTTCTCCAACCCAGATTTTCATTCTTCCCTCCTCCTCAAGTATCATTTCTACAACTAGAAATGTGTCTAACCTTTTATATGTGGCCTCTTTTCCACTCCTCAAATTTATCCAAGTGGGAACTATCTATTATATGGGTTCCATGTCATATATCCCTATCTCCTTAAAAATTTATAAAAAAAAATTGTTGTAGTATCATTTATGGCAATTGCTTCCCCTATAATCACCTTATCATCTGGGAGCTATCGCTAATATTTAAACCTATCCCATAACTAATTTAAATCATCACATGGAATGTGCAAATTAATGATGGAGATGGCCCATCCCAGTTCTTTTGATTATAACCATCTCTCACTACTTTCATTTTGAATGGAGGAATGAACGAGTTCCATTTAATTATTCCATCTTGTAACCAAACCACTTGACTTATTCTCTGCATATAAAGAGAGAAGGGACCAATCTTTGAAGCGATATGACAATTGTCATTGCTTTTGACTCTTCACATCTAGTCTCTTGATTAAATGATATCTTTGGCTTTTAATTTTTGAAACATATTCTGAGGGCTATCTTTTTTTGGGCACCCCCTACCCCTCTTACATGGAAGGATAAGATTTTCCTAGTTTATCCTTCTCCGAGGCACACACTGCTCTAACACCTCCCTCTAATATCATTTGTTTTCCTACTTTAACCTCTTTTTTTGCTTTCTTTTTTGCTATGGATAGGAAATATTTCCTTCCTATTGATGAATGTTGTCTTGTATCAATGGACAAGCCTCCTTTAATGCATATATCCTCTTTTTGGGTTTTATCTTTCCTTTGACTTAATTTGTACCTAGTGACCAAGTTTTTAGGTTCTTCCAATTCCAAACCCCAATCTTCCTTTATATTTCTATATACTAAGACTTATGGGTCTAGCCTCTGACATTTATGAGTTTTATCTATTATGTTGGGAGGTTCCACATGCTCTCATTGTTCAAAGGAATCCCTACAACCACCATGGTTTAAATGAGGTTTTTTGTTACCTTCAATTTCTTCCCCATTAAAAGGATCAATAGAATTTACTTCCCCACCCTCATTCAATGCCTCAGAGGACATAGAAAGAGAATAAAGATAATTGATTTCATACCTTCTAATGCATTTTGAAGGCCATTTATAGCTTTCTAATCCAATCTACTTTGGTCATATTCTTTCTTAGTATCCCTATTCCTTGAGGCCTTTTCCTTTTGTACTTGTTCTTTGAACCCCTCTTTTTCTATTATATCCCTAGTGTCCTTCCCTCCTAATGCTTTGCTTGATAAGCCAACGGCTTCCTTTAAGACCATTGATGAGATTTCCTTCTTCCTCCACATAATTCTTCTATTAGGTTTTGGGAAGTTTCTCCACAAATGCCTCATTTTTATGTAGTTAAGGATTGAAAAGGGACCATTCCAATATACCAAATATTGAATGTAAGTCCAATTTTCCTAGACTATCTCAATTTCCTTTGGTAACCCCTCCTAAATATCTAATTCTACAAGGATTTTGACCACTCTTTTATCCATATTCTTGTTGTAGTTATTAAACATCTATAAACTTTTCCAAACTATCTCCTCTTCCTTTAGAATGTCATTATTTCATAATTCAATTCACAAGCTCGACATCTTCACCTAAATGGTTTACAATTGTATTAATTCCTTTTGTGGATAAAACACGGGTTGTCATTATTTTATGTCCAGATAGGATGCTCCACAATACAATTTTTTGGCATGATCTTCTTAACATCTTCCCCACTCCAAATTTTAAATTCTAGCCATCTACGAATGAGGATATGGTTGATTAGAATGCAAGCAAGTATTTCAAACCACTCGCACTCCATCCATCAAAATAATCATATTTCTCTCACCTATATACCTATAAATAGTTTGTTAATGGTTTTTTCCATCAATCCCTACATCCTCACCTACTACCAACCTTACCTTGTCTTCTTTGGATCTTACCCTCTTTCAGGTATGTTTCTTCCCATTGCCCTGGTTCACAAGGAAACCCTTTCCTTGAAATCCTCCTCCTCCTCCATAGTATTCTTCCAAAGTTAACTTTCCAAACTCCTTCCATTAATCACATTCAATCTCTAGACCATTGAACTTGTGGAAAATTCCACCTGGTTATGATAACCATAAAGATCCTCCTCTCCAACTTTTAATTCCTGGACCTTTCCTTTTCCAACACGATCTTCCAAGACCAAAATTTTCATTATGATAATACTTATTGACTTCATGTTGATCATTCCCCTTCTGACACAAATGGGACCTGTGACCTTACCTTTTGGGACTTCAGTCTTTTACGCTATTTTTTCTATTTTTTCCAAAGAATTGTCTTCCAACTACCTAATGGCTTCACATAATTCCTTGATTCAATTCCAAATCTCCTATAATTATTCCATTGACATGAAAATAGAGTTTTGAAATATCTCTTCTTCATCATCTACTTAATCGCTTGACTCCTCCTCTATATCTCCTTGCCTTAAGGTTTCCTTATAAGCCATTGAGGTGAGTTTATCGTTGCCAAAACATTGTGTCAAATTTTTGCAACGAAATAAAGTTTTTATACCCTAGTATGGAGGAGATGTAGAATTATTTGTTCAATTTGAAGTTGGCATGTACCATTTAAAAATAATTTCAACAAAATATTAACAAGACAAAAAAATTCATTGTTGACCTTAATTATAAAATTAAATTAAATTTCAATGTAGACCATCAATTGGGTGTAGCTCAAGTGGATCAAATATGTCACAAAGTGTGATTTCAACCTAGATGAGGAGGGTAACAAATTCTCATCACAGCCACTCGAGATACACCCAATTGATGCAATCTCTTTATTTAAGTTCAATTGGGTGTATCTCGAGTGGTTGTGATGAGAAGTTGTTACCCTCCCCATCTAGGTTCAAAATCCTACTTTGCGACATATTTGATATGTGTGGACCAGTTGTTGATGAGCTATATATGATCTATACATGAGTTGTTGACATGACCTTGTACCCCGAAGAATCTAGAGTTATATGAATGAAATACTTGGAGTGAGGAGTAAAACATGAGACAGATTTTATGCCTTAATCTATTGGATCTAAGTTAAAATACATCTATACTACTTATATAATACTTTTTATATTTAAGATGGAGTTGGAGACATATTTTCCCTCAAATTTAATATGACAATATATTTATCTATTGAAATAAAATAAAATAAAACAAAATTTCATAATTAATTCAAATTACAAATTTGTTACACTTCTCACTCCCTATTGTTGGTTGTATTTTATTAACATCACTATTTGACAATGCCATTTAGGATCATGAAGTCCTAAATACAAGGTACATCGTTATCCTTTCACATATAATGTACATCAATCTCAATTTTTCTATTAGGTCCATTAGTTGACAAATTTGTTACACACTTCTCACTCCCTATTGTTGGTTGTATTTTATTAACATCACTATTTGACAATGCCATTTAGGATCATGAAGTCTCAAATAAAAGGTACATCATTATCCTTTCACATATAATGTACATCAATCCCCATTTTTATATTAGGTCCATTGGTTGGTGGGTTGTTAAGCTTTATTGTCTTGAATACTCCATTTTTTTTATGATTGTCCAAAAATATAGGGGAGATTTTCCTCAGGGTAGTGATATGTCACCTCAATTTATATATAAAATAATAATAATAATAATAATTAAAAATCATTATTTCATTTATAAAGAAAATTAAAACACTTAAAAATAAAAACACAAAATATTTAATAAAATTTTAAAAGATTAAGTTTCACATCAT
>JZKD02S0312931.1:0-16419 GCA_000966675.3 Picea glauca
TTTGTTCTTCTTATTGAGCACCCAACACTTCCTTTTGGTTGAAGGGATAAGGACTTGGGGTAGTCACATAGCTTAGGATTGCTACGACTCATATTTAATCCCCCTAAGCTCAAGAGAGACCTAAAAACTTACTAAAATCAACCTACATACTTTTCACAACATTTGCTTTCCAAGTTTCGCTTTTTCATTCAAGCATTTTACTTTCAAGCAAATTACTTTCCAAGCAACTTTACTTTTCAGCAAATTCTTTAATTGTGGATATTTACTTTACTAAAAACATTCTTTATTCTTGGCTACAAATATTCTTTATTCTTTGGGAAATAATTGTTTTAAGTGCAAAGTCATCCTTATTATTTTATTCATTGTACTTTATTTCAAGTTGTAGAAATATCTTTAGTGTGCATATCTCAATAAGTGAATTTTGGTTATATTAAGGCTCTGGCCTATTTGTGTCTTGTAAAAGAAAAGGTTTGCTTGTCATTTGAAAGAATTGCATAATTGCATTTGTTGCTTGTCATTGGGTTGGGTCTCTTTAATTGATAATTTAATTAACTCTTAGAATCTTAACAACAAAACTTCACATAGTTTAATAGGGTCTACCCCCCTTGGTTTCCCTAGGAGTGAGCCTAGATGGAAGAGGTCTAGATCGAGGTGACAGTGGGTCTAGACTTAGGTTTGTGCCTCCAATGACACACCAAGTGGGTTGGAGACTTCTCCACGCTTGTAGGTGTGTATTAGGACGACAACATGGCCTATGTAGCGCTTTGCCATTCCAGTCTCCTTTGGGGATTTTCTTCCTACTTGAAATCTTTCTTCAAGTTCTGTACGGCATGGAACTATGATCATAAGTCGAATCCCTTTCCCTTGGGGGGGATCTAGGGGGTGAAGAGCTGCTAAAATTTTGTGGATGGGTAAATTGCAATTTTTTACCATTTTTGGCCCTTGAATTTTTTTTGCATTTTTGTTTATAACTCATAGATCGATATTCCAATTGTAGATATGTGTTTTTTCTCGCATCTCAGAAGTCCTGTTGCTCCACATAAAAGTTCGAGTGAATCAGGAGACTTCGAAGACTCCAACCTTGCCTCAAAGTCTCTACCAAACAAATATAGGAATAACAATGCCTATTGCTAGAAACCCTTGTTACTCAAAAACAACAAGCAACCCAATAACAACATGAGTTCAAAGCTAAAATAATACATGATAGGATGAGTATGTTCTAACAACTCATTACCCATAGCAAGATGCCCAACCATAGCCTTAACCTCTACCCAATATTCACCAGGCACTTCCCATTGTTAACCAAAATTTCAAGCTAGATGCTAAATTTTCGACGCCTAAATTTGTTGGGGCTCTTAATAACGACAAGCTAAATTCTTGGATATGTAGCACTAGAGGATTATTTGAAAACCCAACTGGTCTTGATAGTGGCCAACAAGATTTTGGTCATTGAAATTCACATGGAGGACCGATTCCTTTGTGGTGGTGGACCCATACCCTACCTTTGGCATCCAACAACCAATCCTCAACTGGCACATTGGGAGACTTCAAGGATGCCATCCATAATAGGTTCTACCCATTAGGGTACAAGGATGCTTTGCTAGCAAAGTGGCTACAACAATCTCGAGATAATCCATCCAAACTTTTATTGATATCTTTGGAAAAATGCCCATCAAGCTCGAGGTAAGAGACTCTAAAAATGTTCTCCATCTTAAATTCATTTCTAGGTTATTGTTGCATTTAAGGAAAGATTTGGAACTAATCTTTGTTGCTTCCTTGGAGCACGCCTTCCAAGTTGCTTACAAAATAGAGGCTAAGTTGCCTAAAATGAATCTTATTAGTGAAAAGAAGTCAACTTCCTCTTCTCAACCTCTTTCCATTTACAAGGGCCAACCTATTAACAATGGACAAAACTTGGGGTCTACCAGCATAACGCCTACTACTAGGACACAAAAGAAGAGGAAGTGGTTCTGTTAATCCCTAGATTTCCCCCTTGAAAAACTTGAGGGTGAAGAGCTAGCATGCACTATTTTGGCTGGCATTCTGAGAATCTCCCAGAGTTTAGCACTTGTGTTGATTTAGAGGTTGGTTCCCATTAGAGATAGGTACATGATCGGTACATGGTTGTTTTTGTTCATAGTTAAAGTTAGCTTATTTTTCTTTCCATTTGAGAGAGATGTCTACATACAACAAGAGTCCCTACTTTTTAGGAGACATGGTTTGAGAGACTATGTTGATAGTTTTGAGCAGTTTTGAGTATACAGGTTTGGTCCTTACATGATTCTAGGCCCGATGACACTTTTTCGGGGGACATGCAAGAGCTTTCTATTTTTAGCAAGTTGAGATCCAGGCCTTAGATTGAAATTCTAAGTGTGCAGTATTGATCCTTGAGACATCCTAAGTCTTTTGGGTATTTTTCGAATGACATGCATGATATGTATGATATGTTTATTTTTAGCAGGTAGGGCACCAGGGCTCACATGTCGATTCTGATCGCATACCTGGATTTCTCTCGGAAAATCGGATCTAACGAGTATAATACCATTGACATGCAAGCACATTCTATATTTAACAGTGTCTATTTTTAGACAGTTGACACATGGCGGTGTTCTCCTAGTCATCCTGGATGTTTTTGACAGTTTCCTAAAATTTAGGAGCAAAACCCTATTTCTAGCAGTTTCTATTTATAGCAGGGGTGGTTGGCTCCAAAGGTGACTAGTGGCAAGGTCAGATTCTGACATTTGGTAGAGTTTTAGTGTGAGGTGGCATCTACATGGCATTAATTAAAGAAGGACACACTTTCTAAGGGAAAAGCAATAAAGTCAACGGAGAATTAGATAAAGTGAAGAGGTGGCGCATAGGTGAGGTGGCACTTCCATGGAGATGATTTAGCCAATCAAAGCTAACTTTTTTCACTAATGTTTCCTCACTTGCCATAATTTCACTTTCCATGCATCAATTTCTCAAAATTCCCCTTAATTTGCTTTTAAACGTTAGTTTCCTAAAAAATAGGGAAATCCCTAAAAAATAGGGCGAATATTCTCTCCCTCACTATAAATCCACTTTCCATGCGAGTTAATTTCATAAAAATCCCTTTTAATTCCTCTTAAACGCTAAATCCCTAAAATTTAGGGCTTGAGCCAATCAAGGCTTAAATCACTCACTTAATTTTTTCTCACTCGTCATTAACTCACTTTCCATGCAAATTAATTTTATTAATTCCGCTTTAATTTCTCTTAAATGCTAAATCCCTAAAAATTAGGGCACATTCTCCCTCTTTGGCTAACTCATGCATATTTTGGCCAAATTTAGCTTTTAAACATGCGCTTGATTCCTAATTTATTCCCCCATGCGTTAACTATCCTATTCTTTACATGAGTTAACTCTCTCTCCCTTCCCCATGCGCTTCTCCTACTCCCTCTCCTTCTCTCATGCACCATACCCTCTTTCTTACCCTCCTGTGCGTCCTCATTCACTATATATTGGAGTGAGCTACATGGTTTTATGGTTGGATATTTGCAGCAACGACATACTTTTACTTCTTCTCTCTTCTCTCTCATTCTATAGTCTAGTTACTCTATCTTTGAGCAAGGTGATCATTGTACCGGTTGTGGACTTGTCAATTGTGGCGCAATCAACCCTTTGCAAGCCTAATAATAAAGAAGTTTGTGTTTGTTTTCCGAACCTTCCTTCTTGTTGGTACTTTGTTAAATTTTGCAATTAGATTAATGCCTTCTTACTATTCATTGTGTTTTTAATCGATCTTTTGAGTAGTTTCTTTTCTTCTTTCTTCTATCTTTCTTGTGCTAACCCTATAGAATCCCTCCAAGCTAAAACTATCTTTTTTCCCGACGTCTTGGGCGGAATTAACACTCTGTCCAAGACATTACAGCCACTGTTTTTTGTCTTATTTTGCAGAAAATCAGACTTTAAGACAACAACAAATCACCCTAGGGACTCCCCCTTGAGGCTGGCAAGCACCAGTCCAAACGGAGAGGGGTCTAGCCCAGGAAATTTGTGGCTTTTCTCCTTTAATTAGCCATTTTTCCATTACTGTTTTTTCATCTTATATCAGCTCAAGTGGAGGGTGAGAAAGTGTGCTAACAAGGTCCTACCACAAAAAAATATTGTCATTTTGATGACGAATGCAAATTTCTCTAGGCCAAAATCACTAAGAAGGCTTAGGCCCTTCTTGCTGAACAACTTTTCAGAGACATAATGTAGAGGTCACCTATCCCACCTCCACAACTTCGCATTTGGTGTTAATGGGAACAAATTACATAGAGAATGATGAAGAAGCTTTGTTCACTCAAAATTGCTAGATCAAAGATTAGTTAGCTTCCATCATTATGGACAATGGTAGTTAGAAGAATCTGGTTCCCAACAATTGGTTTTAGACCTTGTTGTCGCCTAATCTACACCTCAGGTCACGTGGAAGAAATCTTCAATCCATTGGGTGTGGCCTTGGGGGCAAGTCTCAAGTCGGGTAGCTGTCACCTGACACTTGACTCCTCCGTCTAGGCTAACTCTCAACGAAGCCAAGGGGGGTAGTCCTTTAAAAAAGAATCTAAGGCTGAGTAGATCTAAAGTACAAATAATAAACAATATTATTCTAGGAGTTAAATGACATGAAAAACAATAGCAATTTATTTTAGCAGCATATGACAATAATACAATTGCTTATATCAACAATATCAAGTAACTGAAATACTTCAAGGAAAAGGATAACAACAAATTGATAATACTTGAAAGTAAATGCGATTGCTTGAAAAGGAAATGAAAGCACTTGATAAATCAGAAAAAATGAAATGAATAGACCAGTGCCAATAATGTAAAATTTGCTGCGAGATGTGTTGCAAGTGCTCTTGGTAGATTTTATTAATTCAGGGTGATTGCTTGAATTAGTGGGTTAATTCGGTGAAGTGGCTTGATGTTGCAAGTCCACTTTGTGCATGTAAGATTGTAAGTGTGAAACAAAAGAAAAATCTAAGCTATGATTTGGCCCTTAGTTATCCCTCCAATGGGTACCCACAAAACTTTAGGACTTCCAACGAGGAGGGACTAGGTCTCAAGGTTTCCCCTTGAAGTTACATGCAATCCCACAACTATTGGTCCCTTTAAGCAATAATTGGAAAAAATTGTCCTAGTTAAACTACTCCGCACTACTCAACTCCGTTTCTGATTGCACCTCAGATCAAGCAAAGCTCGCGAGAGTCAAGAGCATACTAAGGCACTAAGGGGGAAGGTTCTTTATTTTGCAAAAAGGAAATAACTGAAATAAAAAGCAAAATTTGAAATCTAAACTAATCTAATCTAGAAATTGAAACTAAACTAATGTTTTGCAGTGCTTGGGTTTATTTTAACTTTGCAAAAATGAAAAAAGAGCAAGAGACAAGACACAAAAAGAGATAGCTCCCCTAAGGGGTTGGGGGAATGGCAGGGCTAGTGGGTTATCCCACTCTTTCTTTTCGGTTACAATAGTTTTGGAAGAATGTCTATTGGTCTTTTATATTTCAAGACCAAGTAGACTTACATTATGGTGGAAGAAAAAGGTTTAGACTGAAGAAGAGGTTTGTTAGGTGGTCCTGGATGCTCCAGATCCTCAAAATTTCGGCAGAGCTTCTCCTTGGCTGCTCACAAAACCTGCAAAAACAACAAGCAAGAGAAGCCAAAAGATACCAAAAACCACTTTGAAAGTACCTGCAAAAATTGTTAGACTTGTGCAAATGTTTTTTAAGTAAAAGAGCTATGAACTAAGTTAGAAAAACGTTAAGAAAGCAAGCAAAAGGCAAGCTTTCTTAGTGAATTTTGCTTGCTTCCCTAAAACAACAAACAAAATGGCACTAAAATTGCCAAAAATTTACTTGAAAGCTCTAACAATTAACTCTACCTTTTAGCCTTAAAATTTGGAATGAAATGCTTGCTAAAAGATAAACCTTTTTTATGCTAGATCTAACTTTAGCTGAAAACTTATAATTGCAAACTAGATCTAGCATGCATGCATGCAAAAATAAAGATCTAATTAAGATTTATAAATGAAACTTGGATCTTCATGCATGCAAGTAAAAGTAACTAGAAAGTATTTGATTTTTTGAGGAGGAGAGAAAGAGAGAAGCTTGGTAAGTGGAATCCTTGGGCTATGGAGTCTTTTGGTGACAAGTCGAGGGACTACATTCTTGAAAAGCATGAGTCATGTAGAAGGTACAAACTATTCCAGCTACTTCTCCATGCACGAGGACCTGTAAATCTTAGAAAGACTTGCACAAAACCGTTAAATATTGGTGCTCCTTACACATGAAATCTAGATAGCATGTAATTAACTGAAATTTTCATGCAAATCTTTAACCACATATGTAAAAAGACAAAAGATCGAAGAAACAAACTAGTTTAGAAGATCTTTCCTACTGGATTATAACACCCCTTCAAAGGCCAACATTAACAAATCAAAATGCAAATAAAACAAGCAAAGATTACCTCATATATGAAATGCTAAACATCAAACATCCACACAACACATGCTAGCCACCTNGTTTTGAGTATACAGGTTTGGTCCTTACATGATTCTAGGCCCGATGACACTTTTTCGGGGGACATGCAAGAGCTTTCTATTTTTAGCAAGTTGAGCTCCAGGCCTTAGATTGCAATTCTAAGTGTGCAGTATTGATCCTTGAGACATCCTAAGTCTTTTGGGTATTTTTCGAATGACTTGCATGATATGTATGATATGTTTATTTTTAACAGGTAGGGCACCAGGGCTTACATGTCGATTCTGATCGCATACCTGGATTTCTCTCGGAAAATCGGATCTAACGAGTATAATACCATTGACATGCAAGCACATTCTATATTTAATAGTGTCTATTTTTAGATAGTTGACACATGGCGGTGTTCTCCTAGTCATCCTAGATGTTTTTGACAGTTTCCTAAAATTTAGGAGCCAAACCCTATTTCTAGTAGTTTCTATTTATAGCAGGGGTGGTTGGCTCCAAAGGTGACTAGTGGCAAGGTCAGATTCTGACATTTGGTAGAGTTTCAGTGTGAGGTGGCATCTACATGGCATTAATTAAAGAAGGACACACTTTCTAAGGCAAAAGCAATAAAGTCAACGGAGAATTAGATAAAGTGAAGAGGTGGCGCATAGGTGAGGTGGCACTTCCATGGAGATGATTTAGCCAATCAAAGCTAACTTTTTTCACTAATGTTTCCTCACTTGCCATAATTTCACTTTCCATGCATCAATTTCTCAAAATTCCCCTTAATTTGCTTTTAAACGTTAGTTTCCTAAAAAATAGGGAAATCCCTAAAAAATAGGGCGAATATTCTCTCCCTCACTATAAATCCACTTTCCATGCGAGTTAATTTCATAAAAATCCCTTTTAATTCCTCTTAAACGCTAAATCCCTAAAATTTAGGGCTTGAGCCAATCAAGGCTTAAATCACTCACTTAATTTTTTCTCACTCGTCATTAACTCACTTTCCATGCAAATTAATTTTATTAATTCCGCTTTAATTTCTCTTAAATGCTAAATCCCTAAAAATTAGGGCACATTCTCCCTCTTTGGCTAACTCATGCATATTTTGGCCAAATTTAGCTTTTAAACATGCGCTTGATTCCTAATTTATTCCCCCATGCGTTAACTATCCTATTCTTTACATGAGTTAACTCTCTCTCCCTTCCCCATGCGCTTCTCCTACTCCCTCTCCTTCTCTCATGCACCATACCCTCTTTCTTACCCTCCTGTGCGTCCTCATTCACTATATATTGGAGTGAGCTACATGGTTTTATGGTTGGATATTTGCAGCAACGACATACTTTTACTTCTTCTCTCTTCTCTCTCATTCTATAGTCTAGTTACTCTATCTTTGAGCAAGGTGATCATTGTACCGGTTGTGGACTTGTCAATTGTGGCGCAATCAACCCTTTGCAAGCCTAATAATAAAGAAGTTTGTGTTTGTTTTCCGAACCTTCCTTCTTGTTGGTACTTTGTTAAATTTTGCAATTAGATTAATGCCTTCTTACTATTCATTGTGTTTTTAATCGATCTTTTGAGTAGTTTCTTTTCTTCTTTCTTCTATCTTTCTTGTGCTAACCCTATAGAATCCCTCCAAGCTAAAACTATCTTTTTTCCCGACGTCTTGGGCGGAATTAACACTCTGTCCAAGACATTACAGCCACTGTTTTTTGTCTTATTTTGCAGAAAATCAGACTTTAAGACAACAACAAATCACCCTAGGGACTCCCCCTTGAGGCTGGCAAGCACCAGTCCAAACGGAGAGGGGTCTAGCCCAGGAAATTTGTGGCTTTTCTCCTTTAATTAGCCATTTTTCCATTACTGTTTTTTCATCTTATATCAGCTCAAGTGGAGGGTGAGAAAGTGTGCTAACAAGGTCCTACCACAAAAAAATATTGTCATTTTGATGACGAATGCAAATTTCTCTAGGCCAAAATCACTAAGAAGGCTTAGGCCCTTCTTGCTGAACAACTTTTCAGAGACATAATGTAGAGGTCACCTATCCCACCTCCACAACTTCGCATTTGGTGTTAATGGGAACAAATTACATAGAGAATGATGAAGAAGCTTTGTTCACTCAAAATTGCTAGATCAAAGATTAGTTAGCTTCCATCATTATGGACAATGGTAGTTAGAAGAATCTGGTTCCCAACAATTGGTTTTAGACCTTGTTGTCGCCTAATCTACACCTCAGGTCACGTGGAAGAAATCTTCAATCCATTGGGTGTGGCCTTGGGGGCAAGTCTCAAGTCGGGTAGCTGTCACCTGACACTTGACTCCTCCGTCTAGGCTAACTCTCAACGAAGCCAAGGGGGGTAGTCCTTTAAAAAAGAATCTAAGGCTGAGTAGATCTAAAGTACAAATAATAAACAATATTATTCTAGGAGTTAAATGACATGAAAAACAATAGCAATTTATTTTAGCAGCATATGACAATAATACAATTGCTTATATCAACAATATCAAGTAACTGAAATACTTCAAGGAAAAGGATAACAACAAATTGATAATACTTGAAAGTAAATGCGATTGCTTGAAAAGGAAATGAAAGCACTTGATAAATCAGAAAAAATGAAATGAATAGACCAGTGCCAATAATGTAAAATTTGCTGCGAGATGTGTTGCAAGTGCTCTTGGTAGATTTTATTAATTCAGGGTGATTGCTTGAATTAGTGGGTTAATTCGGTGAAGTGGCTTGATGTTGCAAGTCCACTTTGTGCATGTAAGATTGTAAGTGTGAAACAAAAGAAAAATCTAAGCTATGATTTGGCCCTTAGTTATCCCTCCAATGGGTACCCACAAAACTTTAGGACTTCCAACGAGGAGGGACTAGGTCTCAAGGTTTCCCCTTGAAGTTACATGCAATCCCACAACTATTGGTCCCTTTAAGCAATAATTGGAAAAAATTGTCCTAGTTAAACTACTCCGCACTACTCAACTCCGTTTCTGATTGCACCTCAGATCAAGCAAAGCTCGCGAGAGTCAAGAGCATACTAAGGCACTAAGGGGGAAGGTTCTTTATTTTGCAAAAAGGAAATAACTGAAATAAAAAGCAAAATTTGAAATCTAAACTAATCTAATCTAGAAATTGAAACTAAACTAATGTTTTGCAGTGCTTGGGTTTATTTTAACTTTGCAAAAATGAAAAAAGAGCAAGAGACAAGACACAAAAAGAGATAGCTCCCCTAAGGGGTTGGGGGAATGGCAGGGCTAGTGGGTTATCCCACTCTTTCTTTTCGGTTACAATAGTTTTGGAAGAATGTCTATTGGTCTTTTATATTTCAAGACCAAGTAGACTTACATTATGGTGGAAGAAAAAGGTTTAGACTGAAGAAGAGGTTTGTTAGGTGGTCCTGGATGCTCCAGATCCTCAAAATTTCGGCAGAGCTTCTCCTTGGCTGCTCACAAAACCTGCAAAAACAACAAGCAAGAGAAGCCAAAAGATACCAAAAACCACTTTGAAAGTACCTGCAAAAATTGTTAGACTTGTGCAAATGTTTTTTAAGTAAAAGAGCTATGAACTAAGTTAGAAAAACGTTAAGAAAGCAAGCAAAAGGCAAGCTTTCTTAGTGAATTTTGCTTGCTTCCCTAAAACAACAAACAAAATGGCACTAAAATTGCCAAAAATTTACTTGAAAGCTCTAACAATTAACTCTACCTTTTAGCCTTAAAATTTGGAATGAAATGCTTGCTAAAAGATAAACCTTTTTTATGCTAGATCTAACTTTAGCTGAAAACTTATAATTGCAAACTAGATCTAGCATGCATGCATGCAAAAATAAAGATCTAATTAAGATTTATAAATGAAACTTGGATCTTCATGCATGCAAGTAAAAGTAACTAGAAAGTATTTGATTTTTTGAGGAGGAGAGAAAGAGAGAAGCTTGGTAAGTGGAATCCTTGGGCTATGGAGTCTTTTGGTGACAAGTCGAGGGACTACATTCTTGAAAAGCATGAGTCATGTAGAAGGTACAAACTATTCCAGCTACTTCTCCATGCACGAGGACCTGTAAATCTTAGAAAGACTTGCACAAAACCGTTAAATATTGGTGCTCCTTACACATGAAATCTAGATAGCATGTAATTAACTGAAATTTTCATGCAAATCTTTAACCACATATGTAAAAAGACAAAAGATCGAAGAAACAAACTAGTTTAGAAGATCTTTCCTACTGGATTATAACACCCCTTCAAAGGCCAACATTAACAAATCAAAATGCAAATAAAACAAGCAAAGATTACCTCATATATGAAATGCTAAACATCAAACATCCACACAACACATGCTAGCCACCTTCTTGATTTCCAAAGTCTTCTTTATTCCAAAATGATATCTGAATTACAAGTACAATGCCAAGCTATACCCAAACTCCCATTAAGCAAAGAGTGGAGAGATAGCTTGATTATATAGCAAAGTGGAAGCAATTCCCAAGGAGAGAGGGCGCTAATCCCAAAGTGCTTGAGACAAATGGAAGGTTGGATGTAAGCCACATCTTTCACACACTCAAGAGAACTCGCCATAAGTGAGGACCTGTAAATCTTAGAAAGACTTGCACAAAACTGTTAAATATTGGTGCTCCTTACACATGAAATCTAGATAGCATGTAATTAACCGAAATTTGCATGCAAATCTTTAACCTCATATGTAAAAAGACAAAAGATCGAAGAAACAAACTAGTTTAGAGGATCTTTCCCACCGGATTATAACACCCCTTCAAAGGCCAACATTAACAAATCAAAATGAAAATAAAACAAGCAAAGATTACCTCATATATGAAATGCTAAACATCAAACATCCACACAACACATGCTAGCCACCTTCTTGATTTCCAAAGTCTTCTTTATTCCAAAATGATATCCGAATTACAAGTACAATGCCAAGCTATACCCAAACTCCCATTAACCAAAGAGTGGAGAGATAGGTTGATTATATAGCAAAGTGGGAGCAATTCCCAAGGAGAGAGGGCGCTAATCCCAAAGTGCTTGAGACAAATGGAAGGTTGGATGCAAGCCACATCTTTCACACACTCAGGGCGACATATGGTCTTAAGAGAGGTGGCGACCTCCTTGGGATGTGCGCCCTCTCTTGAGAATGCGCCACATGAGAGAGGAGGGGCGCACCCTCTCTTGAGAATGCGTCACATGAGAGAGGAGGGGCGCACCCTCTTCTTGGGATCTCCTCCAACTCAAGAGAAATTGCCACTTGACTCACTTCAAGTTCCACTAACTCATTCTTAAGTGTCACTATCTCTCAGTGAACAAACATAGAGGGTGAGTTGACTCAAAACATGTCCCCAACATGTTTTCTAAAAAATAGGAATGCTGATTTATTTGTCTTTTTTCACCTTTTTCGAGTAAAATTGACTTTTCTAAGAGAATAAGTCAATAATTTCTCTCGAAAAGGGGGTACCAGGGTATAAAGGGTATTCTGAATTAGAAAACGAATACCCCCAAGGCACATGACACCTCCTAGTACCAATTTTTTGATTATTACATCAAATTACAAGGTAAAAATCCCGTTTTACAGGAAATTTTTTGACTTATTAAAATAATTAAAAAATCGTAGAGGGACCTATTGCATGTCCATAAAACTCAAAAATAATGACTAGCATGGTAATATACATTAGACACTAGACTCAAACAACACAATAAGGCCTACCCATTAGTACACACTCCAACTTTGGAGGTTGTGAGTGAAAAAACTTAGAAATTATAACTCGCTGAAGAGCAAGATATAATTAACAAGTGAAAAAAACACTCTAGAGTATGCACTTATGATCAAGTCTTAGGGGGCTAAGCTTTTTACATAAGAGAGGCCTCATGCTAGCTCATTTTTATACAATTCCTCCCATGGGGGTATGGAACATGCATAAAGAAGAAGAAGACTTTTTTTGAAGGGGCCATATGGCCCAACTGGACGTCTGAACTCTGATTTAGAACAAACGACTTGTTCAATCTTTGCGAATCATCGACAACCCTGCCTGGTGCAGTGACGGAGGTAACATACCTAAACTTGCCAGCAACACTTCATCCTAGGACGTTAGAACAAAGTACTCTCATTCCTTGGAAGTGTTCTCTCACCTTTTTCCATTGGACACTCATGTGACATGGTGGAGTGATGTCACCCCTCTTAGTTGTTTTGACTTGATCATGGGTAGGGCACACCATTTTGTTTGGCATTCACAATATGATGGATATTTCAATACCTGTAGGTTGCACAAGGATAGTAAAGCAAACAAACTTACCTCTATTTCTCCTTCTATTGTCGCACTTGTACATTTTGGCAGACTAGTTGTTAAACATGTCACTCTTAACAAATTCATGTCGTTATGTGTTGTCTACCAAGTGAAGAAAGACAATACAATGAATCTCCCTCCCTTTGATATCTAGCAGATCATTGACTCATAGCCAAATGTATTTGAACAACTCAAAGGTTTGCCTCCCGTTCGAAACATATACCGTTCCATTAAAATCATCCCTAGTTCTTCCCTGCCCAACTTTCATGCATATTGCATCTCACCCAAGGAGACTGCAAATATTGAGACACAAATCACACTGCTTTTGGAGGATGGAAAAATCAGGCCTAGTACATCCCTTGCGGATTGCCTACTTTGGTGGTAACCAAGAAATAATATCAGGAGTGGCAACTTTGTGCAGATTACAGAGCCCTCAACAAGGCCACTGTTAAGAACTGCTACCCTCTACCTTGGATTGATGATCTTCTTGATCACCTCAAGGGGACCAAGTACTTCAGCAAGCTAGACCTTGCTTCAAGCCATTGCCAAGTTTGAATGGAACCTATAGATGTATAGAAGACAACTTTCAGGAGCAAGTTTGGTCTCCATGAGTGGCTACTTATACCCTTTGATCTCAAAAATACCCTTACTACCTTCATGCAAATCATGCCCCTACTACTTTAAAAATAGATTATTATTATTATTATTATGCCCACATTTTTGTAAGTTTGTTGTTTACTTAGATGACATTTGTTTTTTCCACAGAACTTGGTCTAATCGTTTGCAACATGTCCGAATAGTTTTGGACTTCCTCTGCCAACACAAATTGCATGCCAATTTGAAGAAGAGATTCTTTGGCCAAACCTCTGTCCAACACCTAGCTTTTGTGATTGATGAGACATAAGTTCACACACATTTGATCAAAGTTCAAATTTTGAAGCATTGGCCCACACCTTCCAATACCATAGACTTGAAGAGTTGCTAAGGAGGCATGAATTTCTATAGGAAATTCATTTTCCACTACTCCTATGTTGCCCGCATTATGCCAACAATTAGAAGAATCTCCATTTCATTTGCCACTACTCCTACATTGCTTGCACACTAAATTAGGCCAACAATTAGATAAGATAAGATAAGATAAGATAATTTATTAATGTCCAACAAATGACCACAAAAGTAGGTCAATGGGACTGAGAGCTACGTCAAGTGTGATTACAATGTGGGAGTGCAAACACAACGCCTAGATAATACTGAAAATGCTGAAAAATAACATAAAGAAAGAAATTGATAGTCAAGTAGTCTAAGAAAGTATATAACCATGAAGAGAGAGGTGTCTGGCGATGAGGCCGTGAAGGTCTCTTGGATCAGATGGCCGAGGGTGAGGGGGGTGAATTGGGTGCAGGCTCCCTATCGGAGTCCTGAGCGACTATCAAGAGGTTCGAATGTATGATCTTGGGGGGGATGTAGGAGTGGGGGATACTCCTAGCATCCGAGGCCGAAAGAAAGAAATTCCGAATAGAACTTTGGTAGCTCGTCTGAAACTGGGTGGTGGTCTGATGAACGGGAGGTGCCCTGCTCTGGAGCTGTCTAGAGCTAGTCCCTCTAACTCTCAGAGAATGTGTGGGTTGATGTGTTGTACGACATTTCCGAGTCGTTCTCGATGATGATGATCTGTCTCTGTGGGGGAGAGGCTGAATAGAGACACGAGGTCTCACTGGTCTACTGTCTAGTCACTAGTGTACTTTGGAACTTAGTCCTTCGCTTGTTGCTCCGATCTGATGGGTCAACATGAAAGTAAGAGGTGATCGTCCTAGTCATCCCAAGGTGGGGTGTGGCGTGCAAGAACTGAGACTTGTGGCAGAATATCTACCCGATGAAGAGGGCTAGGCATCTCTGGTCTTGGTACCGAAAAAAGGTAGAGAGTGAGCCCCCTGAGTCCCTGTATAGAGAATGGTAGCGTTCTTTGATCTCATAGTATATAGGACAACTAAAGATGAGGTGCATCTCTGTCTCTGGCTCTTGTAAGTGACATTTGGTAGATCCTATTAGATCGTGGTATATGGTGATTTGTCTCAATCCGGAGTTGATGGAATCCGACTCGAAGCTGACCCAAAGGAATCCTGAGTGAGTGCATCCAATGTCTGCGTGTATACGAGGGGCAGACTATGATGCCATCTCGCAACTACAAAAAGTGCTCTAGATAGAAAGACATCTTCGGGCCCAGGTTTGCTGAAGGCGAGGTCCAAGTGACCTGAGTAGAGAGTCTGTAAATTTCCTCTCTAGTAGCCTCTAGTAGCCTGATTCAATACTTGTCTAGTCGGCAAGAGATGGCGTGGTGCATCAGGGGAGAAATTGAACGGTGCGAGGCGCTCTGGGGAGATAGTCATCGACTGGAGGAGTCGAGATGCCTCTGAGAACCAATCGCGAGCATTGCTTGAGGGGGAAGCTGAAGCAAAAGCCTTTGAGGAGCAAAGAGCTAGGTAGGGATACCGCTCTCTCTTGATGGTGGAGTCATGAAAAGATCTAACTCTACGAAGGAAAGATACCAGGCGGAAAATGAACTCAAGGAAGAATGGGTGGACACCAAACTCTGCCTGAATAATGTGTTGCGGAACCGTTCGCTTGCAGCGGATGATACGCTTGAGAAGTAGGGTCTGGACCCCCTCCAACTTGGCCCAGTCTATTTGTAACAAGCTTGGCCCTAGATCTCTGAGCCATAGAGAAATGTGGGTTTAATAATTGCCTCCATGGGGTAGAGTTTGGACGAGATGTCTTGAAATTGACACAAGAAGTACTATCTCTCGATGAGGGCCAGGGAACCGTAACCTTTACTGATCCTCGACAGAAGGGCTTGTCGCATACTGAAACGAGGCCCTGTGAACTGTACACCTAGATAAGTGTATGTTGTGGTGATCTCAATCTCTGCCCCCTTGTAATGGAAATGTAAATTTGTAAGGGAGCTCTTCGTTGCGTTGAAGATCAGAACCTTGGTTTTACCCAAGTTGATCGTCAGTTGTCGAAGGTCACAAAAATTGGCCAGTGCATCAATCTGTCTTTGCAAGTCCTCAGGAGTGGAGGCCATTAAAACCAAGTCATCGACGAATAAGAGTAGGGAGATCAACACCTGATGTAGAAGGCAACCATCTCCCTCTTGGATATGCTCATGAAGGTAGGACTCCAGCTCATCAATATAAATCCCGAAGAGTGTCGGTGAGAGAGGGAACCCCTGTTTAACCTCAATGGTACTTTGAATGGAGTATGAAAGATCATGTGCCATTCTGAGTCGACCTGAGACTGACTCATACAACCTCATAATGGCCACTAGAAGGGTCTCAGATATACTAATCTCACGGAGCCTCTGAAATAATGCCTTCCTCGGAACAATGTCAAACACTTTTTGTAAGTCTACAAAGCAAGTGTAGACCTTTGAAGAGCGATGACAGGCCTCCTCAATAATGGCTCGGAGTGTGAAGATGTGATCAATCGTCTAGTGGTCTAGGAAGAAACCGACTTTCCCTCTAGCCCTGAGATGACGTCTCTCAAACTCTTCAGAGAGCCACTGATGTAAGACTGTGGCATAAAGCTTGGAGGATGTGTGACCCACCATGATAGTCCGGTAATTATTTGGATTGGAACTACTCTCTGATTTATGGATTGGATGTATAATGTGT
>JZKD02S0312942.1:0-10017 GCA_000966675.3 Picea glauca
AGGTCTATTCGATCTGGAGATGGAGGCCACCGTGATTCTATGCGATAACCAGAGTTGCATAAAGATGACAGAGAACCCAGTGTTCCATGATAAGTCGAAGCACATAGAAATCCGGTATCACTACATTCGTGATATGGTGTAAAGAGGAGCTGTAAAGCTCCAATATGTTGGCACATATGAGTAGGTTGCAGATGTGTTGACCAAGCCTCTGTCTCGTGTAAAGTTTGAATACTTTCGAGACAAGTTGGTATAGTCTGAAAGGACCTCCCTCGAAAGGGGGAGTGATGTTGATGATACTATGGTATCCTGACCAACAGCGGGTAGCTCCGTTAGAATTTTATATCCTAGGGGATCGATCATCCCTGGACAGATCCTGAAGGTCCGGTAAGGACGGTCTGTCAAGGTACCTGTGCATGTATATGCCAGTTGTGGTCAGTAGTGGTAGCTCCATTAGGATTTTATATCCTAGGGAATCTTTTGATTCCTAGGCAGATCTCGAAAGTCCAGTAAGGACGGTCTGTCAGAGTACCACGTGGTAGCTCCATTAGGATTTTACATCCTAGGGAATCTTATGATTCTTGGGCGGATCCCGAAGGCCTGGTAAGGACGGTCTGTCAGAGTACCACAAAATGTTGTTGTCGCACCTACCTCAATATGTTGCCATATGTTGATGATGTTGTTGTCTTAGCCTCGTGTTGATGATGTTATTGTCTCAACCTCATGTTGATGATGTTGTTGTCTCAACCTCGTGCTGATGATGTTGTTGTCTCAGCCTCGTGTTGATGATGTTGTTGTCTCAGCCTCGTGTTGATGATGTTGTTGTTTCAAGCTCATGTTGATGATGCTAATTGATCCAGCCTTGTGTTGTTGATGATGTTGTACCAGCCTCGTGTTGTTGATGATTATGTACCAGCCTTGTGTTGGTAAGATTGTTGCTCTAGCTTCATGCTATTGATGTTGATGTTTTAGCTTCATGCTGACGATGATGATGATGATGTTATTCCAGCTCCATGTTGTGAACGATGATGATGATGTTATTCCATCTCCATGATGTGAATGATGATGATACTACTCCAGCTCAATGTTGTGAACGATAATGATATTGATGATGAGAAAAACTTCCGATGATTTGTAGATATGCCAGTCAATGTTCCAGATGCTAATGATGTTGTTGCCCTCTCTCTCTCATGATGATGTTGTATTGAGTTATGTCAGTAGAATACCCTTCTTGTTAAGGGGGAGTGTTGAAATATTGTAACTGCGAAGAATATTCTAATTATAATTGAGTTATTATCTTATAGATCAAAAATCATCAAATCCCCTTTTGTGGATTGATCATGTCGGGACTTATGTATGACCAAATCCCCTCTTGTGGATTGATCAAACCATATTCATATGGTGGTATTTGAGAAGTCGGCCCCTAGGGTTTATTAAAGTGGTTTTAACCACTATTGGAAGAAGTCGTCCCTGCNGAAAGGACCTCCCTCGAAAGGGGGAGTGATGTTGATGATACTATGGTATCCTGACCAACAGCGGGTAGCTCCGTTAGAATTTTATATCCTAGGGGATCGATCATCCCTGGACAGAACCCGAAGGTCCGGTAAGGACGGTCTGTCAAGGTACCTATGCATGTATATGCCAGTTGTGGTCAGTAGTGGTAGCTTCGTTAGGATTTTATATCCTAGGGAATCTTTTGATTCCTAGGCAGATCTCGAAGGTCCAGTAAGGACGGTCTGTCAGAGTACCACATGGTAGCTCCGTTAGGATTTTACATCCTAGGGAATCTTATGATTCTTGGGCAGATCCCGAAGGTCTGGTAAGGACGGTCTGTCAGAGTACCACAAAATGTTGTTGTCGCACCTACCTCATTCTGTTGCCATATGTTGATGATGTTGTTGTCTTAGCCTCGTGTTGATGATGTTGTTGTCTCAACCTCGTGTTGATGATATTGTTGTTTCAACCTCGTGCTGATGATGTTGTTGTCTCAACCTCATGTTGATGATGTTGTTGTCTCAGCCTCATGTTGATGATGTTGTTGTTTCAAGCTCATGTTGATGATGCTAATTGATCCAGCCTTGTGTTGTTGATGATGTTGTACCAACCTCGTGTTGTTGATGATTATGTACCAGCCTTGTGTTGGTAAGATTGTTGCTCTAGCTTCATGCTATTGATGCTGATGTTTTAGCTTCATGCTGACGATGATGATGATGATGCTATTCTAGCTCCATGTTGTGAACGATGATGATGATGTTATTCCATCTCCATGATGTGAACGATGATGATACTACTCCAGCTCAATGTTGTGAACGATAATGATATTGATGATGAGAAAAACTTCCGATGATTTGTAGATATGCCAGTCAATGTTCCAGATGCTAATGATGTTGTTGCCCTCTCTCTCTCATGATGATGTTGTATTGAGTTATGTCAGTAGAATACCCTTCTTGTTAAGGGGGAGTGTTGAAATATTGTAACTGCGAAGAATATTCTAATTATAATTGAGTTATTATCTTATAGATCAAAAATCATCAAATCCCCTTTAGTGGATTGATCATGTCGGGACTTATGTATGACCAAATCCCCTCTTGTGGATTGATCAAACCATATTCATATGGTGGTATTTGAGAAGTCGGCCCCTAGGGTTTATTAAAGGGGTTTTAACCACTATTGGAAGAAGTCGTCCCTGCATGGTGAAGAGACATAACCCTAGCGCCCCACTCGGCTAGTATAAATAAGTGAGGATGGCGCCTCATTCACTCACTCACTCAGTCACTCATCTAGTGCACAAGTTTTGAAGGAAGCTACAGTTACAAGAAGGAGAAGAGAGGCGCATACTTAGTACTAGGTTATTCTTGGTGGTTTGGTCTAAGTCTTGGCATTGTATTGGCAATCTATTATTGAGGAAGTTTTGTTGGGTTTTCTCCCCCATGAGGGTTTCCCGGGATAAAATGATGTGTACCTTGTGATTGTGTTTCTTTCAGTGATCCTCCTTATGCTGTTGTTTTGGAAATGCATTGAATGCTCTAGTAAATTGAAAAGAACCTAATAACAGCAGTAAATTTAACAGTACCACTTCAGCAGCCAGATATATGAGACCCCAGAGAGCCATTAGACCTCCACCAATGAGATCNAGGGTTTATTAAAGTGGTTTTAACCACTATTGGAAGAAGTCGTCCCTGCATGGTGAAGAGACATAACCCTAGCGCCCCACTCAGCTAATATAAATAAGTGAGGATGGCGCCTCATTCACTCACTCACTCAGTCACTCATCTAGTGCGCAAGTTTTGAAGGAAGCTACAGTTACAAGAAGGAGAAGAGAGGCGCATACTTAGTACTAGGTTATTCTTAGTGGTTTGGTCTAAGTCTTGGCATTGTATTGGCAATCTATTATTGAGGAAGTTTTGTTGGGTTTTCTCCCCCATGAGGGTTTCCCGGGATAAAATGATGTGTACCTTGTGATTGTGTTTCTTTCAGTGATCCTCCTTATGCTGTTGTTTTGGAAATGCATTGAATGCTCTAGTAAATTGAAAAGAACCTAATAACAGCAGTAAATTTAACAGTACCACTTCAGCAGCCAGATATATGAGACCCCAGAGAGCCATTAGACCTCCACCAATGAGATCGTGGTAGATTTGTCGCCTCAATTCCCAAGTCAATTCACTCATCGTTGGTAGACAAACAGCTTCCTCCATAGTTCAACAGCGGGAGGTTCCATCCAGGGAGTAAGACATACCATGGCCCAGCTCCTCTGGTCAACCATCTATCAAGAGCTTCCTTTCTTCGACCTCAAATGTTAGGAGAGACACAGATATTGAGATTGTAGTTCCAGCAGGCTTTAGATCTTAGAGCTTAAATTAGATCTACTTTCGTCTTGCTTTAAAGGAGTGGCCCTTGCACTCCCACTTCATATTGACACAGATGTACTTAGCACTAGCAGTCCCATTGTCCATTTAATGGTCATTTGTTGAACATTGATAAACTTATCTTATCTTATGTTATCTTCTCTTGTTGATGTCATGGATTGTTATGATGCCAAGCAATTTTCATCCCCTTGAAATGCATACTTTAATAAATAGCAAGTACTTTCAAATTTTCAACCATTCAATACAAGCCTAAGCAAAAGATATTAGCATTGCTAATCCATTGCCCCATACATAGTTATTTTTCTCATTTAGCAAATGAGTTTCCAGCAATATTTGCGAAAATGATTCACGCCATACTGCTATCTAATTTCTGGTGCTGTATTGAGATCATATGTATCATGAAATATACAACAACTTCAATATTGTATCCTCTTTGGGGAAATTATTTTAAATATTTGGAATCTGACAAGGTACCAGAGTCAATAAACAGCTTTATTGAAGTAACATCAAACAAAAATGCCTATTCAATGTCAGATGTCAAGCTGAAGCCATATGTTTACAATCATGATTAATTGGGCAGTCCCATCGCTATACATAAGCACCCTAGTCCCAGTGAGAACAATATATTATTCAACAGCCATTAAAGAACTGATTAAAGAACCTTCAGAAAAATGATGGATTTCGGTAGAATAGGTGAACATTAATCTTTAAAACATGTCATAATCCTGGATTTGAAATGGGTATACAGATGTACACCACCCCGATATTTTGCAAAAGATATAATCTTATTCAAAGGAGCCGCATGTTTCCAAGTTGAATAGTGAACACTTGAAAGTTGAAATAGCTTCCATCAAAGTATCCATTTCATTTGGATGGTAATTAATGTCTTTAAATATAGCAGCCAACAGTGTGATGCTGTGACCTTCATTGAATATTTACAAATAGCTGCGTTGTAGGACATTGCTGGAAACCCAGTAGATTCTACCACTGTAAAACTGCCGTACCCAATGGAATGAATGCAGATCTTATTCAGTTCAAAAGACATAAATCTTAATCTTGCAATGTGCTTTGAACATTCATTTGAGTTATGTTGATCAACAGCACAGGACAGAATGCAAAGTGGCAGAAATCCGTGTCATGGTTGAAGTTTTCAAAAGCTGAAAGCATAGCTATTTGCATGTTTTGGCCTAACCATTCAAGTAATCTAAAAAAAATCTCATGACTAATGTTTTTAAGATACTTCAAAGCAATGATGTCATAATCATAATTCAACAAAGTATTATAAAAGCAAAGCATTCAGAATCCAGATTTGAAGAATTCCCAGCCGGACTGAAACTAAGTTTATCACATTTCTTAAGTCAAGGCAATGGTCATGGTCAACATGCATAAATCCGCAACCAGCATTGCTAAAGGCATACAAAATTCATCACACATATTGGTATAATATATTCTTGTAGACAAAAAAGAAGAGGCTCCAAAATCTATGCTTTAACTATTACTAGTTTCACCATAGTTGCCATTAGGTGCAACTATACATATATCCAAGCACTAAAAAGGCAAACAAGAATTCATTTCCTTTGGTTTCTTTGAATGATCACTGGTGCAATCAGAACAGTCTAGTACAAACTGCACTGTTTTTGTCAGAGCTCTTGAGCTTACCCGTCGTCCAGCACCAAACGAATTGGGAGTAGTAGAACCAGGAGTCCCAGGCACTGACTGAACACGAGATGATGGAGCAGAAAATGATGGAATGGAAACTTCAGCTTCTGTAGCCAGCCAACAAAAGTGTCAAAGCATTGTTGATTCAGTGGAAAATTAAACTATTAATCATAAATGATCTCAAGAGGAAGGTTGAAGGGTAAAACATGATCTTATATGCAATAATTATATTGAATCATGAACCAAAATTAAACATCTACCCTGCAGATAAAGCCACTGTTCTTGGCTGTAATAGTCTAATTTTCTGACATCCAAATAAATATAACTGCTCTAGAGCACAGACCTGGGAAGAAAAACGTTTCAGATGCTGCAGTAGAAGACGTTGAGTAGAACTCATTGCTGCCAAAAATTAAATATAAGATTTTGCATAAGATAGGATGAAAAAAAATTCAAAGAGAAAAATCACTGGTCATTCTTGATGTTAATAATTAACAGATAAGTGAAACCACTGGTAATTGTAAAACAAAAGAACTAAAAACAAATCCATAGTTCAGAAGATTAAATGGTAATACCTATTTGGAATATTAGAATTTCCATACAACGCAGTCCGAGCTTCTGCTGCCAAATGCCATGAAAGACTTCTATTCACATTTGTACCTGGAAACACGTGGTCATATGTGTCAGCAGCCATCACAGAATTACATATGTCTTTATAACTAGGAAAATATCATTATGCAAAAGCATGACTTCTTAGTCTATTATAACGAGGCATCCAAATATGTTACAAGTTACAATAAACTCTTCCAGACTGAAAACCAGGAAAACAACTTTTATCTATTGGGAAAATGTGTGTACCAGGAGGTACTGGTTGGGGTTTTGCCCGTGCATTTTCCTGTCCTATTCCAGACCATTTATCTGCAGAACCATAAAAGCGTCCACTTGGTGGGCCTGTCTTAAAAACATATCAACAGACAACGGTCAAATTAGATTGGTTTTGACTTACACATCCATAATAAGCAGGTCAAGTGCAGATGAACCTTTAGACTTACATGGTAAAATATAGTGCTTATAGTATCTTGGGATACTATTTACCAGCGACTGCTGCTTCATACCCTCCTTATCATTATACTCTTGATAAGTGCGAAGCCTCTAAAATTACCAAAAATTGTCACTTGGGAGAAGATCTCAACGTGTTTTGATAACTTATATGCAATTCAAGCACAAAATAGAACAAAAACACAAGTCTAAAGCATCATGGTCAAATGTGCTGAAATCGGAACTAACCAACCAGCCCCCACGAATTGCATTTTCAAAGTGCTGGGCTGAGTGTACCGACCATGTAACTTTATACTGTCCACAGAAATACCTGATCAAGGCAAGCTATCTTAAGTTCTGTAGTTGATAGTTCTGTAGTTTGCTGACTGAGGAGGTCGTTAAGCTTGTAAGCAACAGTGCCTAGATGATCAACAGCATTAACCAGAGCCTTTACTGCATAATCTTTCAAATTTTCCAAAACACTACACAGAGGAAAGATGAACCTCTGTTAAAACAGGTGGTCATATAAGAAAATAAGGAATCATTATTTATTTAATTCATATCTACATGCTGTTTTCCTGGCAACCATAAATGCAATTAAAGATGTCATCTATATAAGTTGTCCAGTGCATGTCCTTTAAAGTTAGGGTTGATTTACACTAGGCAGGAAATGAGGATGGTTTTGAATTTCATATGAGAATGAAAAGTTTATCATAGAGCTTAACAAAATCATTAATGTTAAAACTAGGAGTATTTCAACTTTCAAGTGACTGTTGAGGTACTCTCAGGGAAATGCAGCTCATGTTAAGCTCAAGCAAAGAATCCCTATGAAAGTGGACATAGTTTCTCAATTTGCTTTAAATTCTCCAAAATTTCGAACAAACAGTTTTGAATGTTAAAAGACTTGGCCTTTTGAAACTCTTCTCTTAACATAGCACTACACATGCACTTAGGTCTTCAAATTGAAAGTGAAGTAGTCATGTGAAAGTGCACTACTGGTTGCAACATAAGTGCTGTATATTCCTAAGCGCTGACGGTAGCTGGAACTGTGCCATGGTACACATAATCTCAGAGGAACTGTGCCACAATCTACCCAGTTTCTTGACATCCCAAGGGGCAACCAACAAATTTACATTCTATTTCACAAAAGACTTGCAACAAGAATCTATGATCAAGAGGCTTGTTAATCAAGAATGATCTGCAATATACCAACACTCAAAAATATTGGGGCATTTGATCTCCAAATTGAAGATTCTTTGATCTGTAACTTCATCTCGTTGTTGACATCATGTCATCCTTTCAAAAAGTTTCCAACCAAACTAATCTTTCAGAAAGTTCTAATGTACATGCCGAAGATGAAGAAAATCTCCGTGTTAGTTCTTCACATTTTTTATTAAATGTTTCATTAGTCTCTAAGAAAAAATACTGAAATATAACATACTAGTTAAATAAGAGTTCAAGTCAAATTTCTTGACTCAAATATTGACCTCTAGTGACTCTCTTTCGTCAATTTTATAGATGGAAATAGCTAGCAAAATGAACTATAAGCCTCGAAAGTATAATTCGCTACAAGAATTCTTTGTACGGAAGGACAGGAAGAGCATTGTTTGATTAAAGCCATTTGTAAAATTTTCATGACTGTGCTGAATCAAAAGAAACTGTATTGTTCTATTTTTAACCGATCATGCACCAAGACCATGGATGCACTCCTATAAAGTCAGGCTCAACTGAAAGACATAATCATTATCCAACCATGCACAGCAGGCTACAATAACAAGGGAAGTGTAAGAAGGCATACGTTTGTTTCTGTTCATTATGAAGATATGACATTTCACAATACTCTGCTGCAGAATAAAGTTGTGGCCTTAAATTCTTGAGTTCCTGCAATTGGTGACAAATCAAACCATCAAGATTCAAAAATTTGAGATAACCCTTTCCGCACTAGACAGTTTGACTTCAAAATATTTGCAGAATAACGTTTTCCTTAAATTCGTGATCTCTTGCAACCAGCTTCATGAAAAACATAAAGAGAAGATGAAATGCATTTTCTGAAAAAGGGTTTTCAATTGTTTTAAGCTAATAGACAAATACAAAAGGAGAAACGGAAACAAATGCAAATATCTAAAACAAGTTACAACAGACAAATGCAAATGGAAATATACGTTGACTGCATCTCATACTGGGATAGACAGCAGAAGACGAGTTGAGCATTGCCCCCTCACCCCTGCAACCTCAAGATCAACCCATCTTTTCAGTTCCAGAGTTCATGATAGAGCTACAACAACTCCCCTCCACGCCCAGTCCAGGCAGGCAAGATCATCTCACCAGGTTCTTCCCCTCCAGGGGTATGTCCGCCTTGGATGGTAGAGAGCTATTGTAAAGGGCTCCTGACAAGTTACAACCCCCTCTACTACTCCAGCCACGTCTTCTCAGCCTGGAGCACTCTCTTGACGACATCATCTTATTGTGATTGATGGCATTGCACACTCTTCCAGACTCAAACTCCATTTCCCCTTTCTTCAATCTGTTCATATACTTCCTGACAATTCTCTTCTACATTGTACAAGGTTTCATCCACTGCCTTTTTTTATCTTCCTGCACTTTTGATAGCCTAGGATTTTTATTTTTTTTGTAGGAGATGCACTAGACACTCCTTATTTTGCGATTTTTGCCCACCCTACAATTGAGTTCCATTGATCTTTCGTTGGCCATGAGCGCACATGACTATAATTTCAGTTTCAATTTCAATTCCTAAGCATCTCCAAAAACGACAGCTGAATGCAAGTTGGATTTCTATACATTTTTATGGAAAACATGTCCAAAACAATAGCTAAGTGCAAGTTGGATCTCTATACATGCAGATGTAAAACATCTCCACAACAATATCCAGATGCAAGTAGTACTCGTTATTTGATCAGCTGTATCTCTAAAACATCCCGAAAAACAATACCCAAAAATCCAAAATTGTACCGCTTCATCTGGGAAATTTCCAGAGCAATACTAAATGCAGGTTACAGTAAAAAAACTCAAAATGGCTTCCCCTACAAAACATCAAGGATCTCTAGTGCATAACTAAAACAATACCCAAATGGCAAGTAAGGAAGTTAAATTGCCTAGAGCCCATTGAAGGACGCGCACGAAACAAGAACCTGGTAAAAATCATGTACCTGCAGAGCATTGATGAAATGCTTGCTTTCTTGCATGGAGACTTCGTCGTATGTCATGGCTTCCTCTTCTTCACATGGGTTTTCCTGCTGCATCTTCTTTGTTTGTTACTTGGGTGAAGCACCCACCTGTCTATGTATATATATGGGGCCTGTTCCCTGCTCCTTTATATCTATGCTCAGAGATTTGTTTTATCTGTGATCTTATGATTATATACGGACAGGGACGCCGTATCTATGTATCACAGATTTGGAAATGATTTTTGTTGACTGTGCAGTATATACTCTCAAGTTCC
>JZKD02S0312942.1:34196-52609 GCA_000966675.3 Picea glauca
AGAAATAGAAAACAACAACTAAGAATTAAACTAAGAAATGCAATAATAACTAAATTCATGAGCATAGGGACATAGAAACAAAAAGAACCATAAGACCCATGTCACCAATGATGAGGCTGATATATTAGTGAAAGATTACACCAAGAAGAAAGGGGATTATGAGTCCCTTCTTCCTCCAAGGGAGGGCTCTTGGACCCCCACTAGCAAGCTCTTCTTACAACAAATAAAAGTGGAAAATGATGAAAGAACTCTTTGCAAATCCACTCAAGAGGTGAGATGGATTGCCCAATGCAATGGTGCAAATATACTCTTGGTAAGGATGGAGTCCTCAAGAGAATAATGGCAGCATAACTTTGCTTTGAATTTCTTGAAAAATGAAGTGCATCCATGGCCTTTTTATAGCATTCCTTTGAGCTATTGTTTAACTGGTTTGTAGTGTGAAAAGAGGCTAATTAGGGCATTTCTAGGTCTTTGACCAGCCCTCCAGTCGAATCCAGTCCAGATTTGAGTGTCAAATCGGCTTGGGAGCTGAACCATAAGTGGGTGGGAGGCCGACCACTCTCATAAATGCACCGTTTCTCAGGTGCGCAGCTTTTTGCGCTAACAGTCGCGCATCGTGCACATGTGCTCAATTTCTGCATTCCTGTTCCGCGCATTTGCGCACGTGCCCAGTGTTTTCATAGTGCCCTTCAATTTTTCACTACTTTGTATAGTTTTTGACCCTTTTATGAATGCTTTGGTGTTAATTCAGGTCCATGGATGACTTCATCACTGTTTGACAATGCTGAGTTCTTGTAACCACGTGCGGACGAAATTTCAGTGATAACACCATGGAAGAAACCATAATAAGGGTGAAATGCTTATACGAACAACAAAGAGAAAAGCCTACCTTTCGAAAGGCTTGGGATGACCAGAAGAGGTTTAAGAAAGAACAGAGGCAGAAGGGAAACATGCCTCCCTTTTTCAGGAACAGTCCTTGGGGACAATCATCTTTTAGAGAGCTTAGGAAAGTTGAAGGGAGTGAGCAGATGCCAAGACCGCCACCTATGGAGTGTTGGGGATGTAAAGGGAATCATAGGTACAGAGATTGCCACCATAGAAAAGATAAAGCGAGAACTATCCATACTGTTCAGCAAGCTGAAACAATGGAGGATATTGACAGTAGAATGCGGAGGATCTACGCAGCCCTAGACAACAAACAAGTAGAATTTCAATCGCACATGATTGAAGTGGAAGGTACGATCAACAATTGACCACTTGTTATTTTAATTGATTCAGGGGCTAGCCATAGTTATATATATCCTAGAGTGGTGGAAAGTTTGCATTTAACAAGAAGCAAACATGAAAAGTCTTGTCTAGTGAATTTGGCCACATGAACCGAAAGGAAGGTGATTGAATTGGTTAAGTCCTGTTCAGTAGACATGAAAGGAATAAGCACTAAGGCTGAATTGAACATTCTGCCTTTAGGCTCATACAATTGCTTGATTGGGATGGACTGGCTGGACCAACACCATGCCCTTCTGGACTGCCGTAACAAGAGGTATACATGTCTGAACGAAGAGGGAAATCAGGTAACAGTCCAAGGAATTCCTAGAGCAGTGGCTGTTAGGGAAATCTCAGCCATGCAGCTGAAGAAATGTTACCGGAAAGGATGTCAATTATTTGCAGCTCGGGTGGAAGAAGCATCCCGAGATGTAGTCTTGAATCTAGAAGACCATGAGGTACTCAAATATTTGAAGGACGTATTTGAGGAGGTACTTGGACTACTTCTGAAGAGGGACATCGATTTTTCTATAAATTTGATGCCTGGAGCAGCTCCATTTTCGAAGGATCCTTATAGAATGAGTACGCCAGAGCTGAAAGAGTTGCAATTGTAGCTCGAAGAGCTACTAAAGAAGGGATACATTCACCCCAGCATGTCACCATGGGGTTCTGCGGTCCAATTTGTGAAGAAGAAGGATGGGACGTTGAGGTTGTGCATTGATTTCCGACAGTTGAATAAGGTAACTGTCAAGAACAAGTATCCTCTGCCAAGGATCGATGATCTTTTTGATCAGTTGAAGGATGCGAAAATATTTTGAAAAATAGACCTCCGATCAGGATATCACCAAATGAGAATAAATTATGAGGACATCAGCAAGACCGCCTTTAGAACAAGGTACGGTCATTATGAGTTCACGGTGGTGCCATTTGGGCTGTCCAATGCGCCTGTTGTTTTCATGTGCTTAATGAATGGAGTGTTCAAAGATTATTTGGACAAGTTTGTCATAGTCTTCCTGGATGATATCTTGGTGTATTCCATTACAGAGGAAGAGCATGAACAACACCTGAGAATGGTGCTGCAGGTGTTGAGAGAACACCAGCTGTACACAAAATTGAGCAAGTGCTCATTTTATCAAAGACAGATTCATTACTTGGGGCACATTATATCAAAGGAAGGGATCATTGTGGATCCTGAAAAGGTTAAGGCCATTCGAGAATGGTCAGCGCCAAGGAATGTGGTGGAAGTTAGATCTTTTATGGGTCTTACAGGCTACTTTAGAAGGTTTATAGTCGAATTCTCAAGGATAGCTCATTCTATCACTTCCTTGCAAAGGAAGGAGAAGAAGTTCCAGTGGACTGAAGAATGTGAGAGCAGCTTCCAGCGATTGAAGCACCTGCTAACCAGCGCTCCAATCCTGAAGATTGCAGATCCAAATAAGGATTACATAGTGTGCACCGATGCGTGTAAGGAGGGATTGGGAGGAGTTCTCAGCCAAGAGGGATTTGTAGTTTGTTACGAGTCCTGAAAGTTGAAGGAGCATGAGAGGAATTATGCCACTCATGATTTAGAGACGGCAACAATCGTCCACGCCTTGAGGAAATGGAGACATTACCTCATGGGAAAAATATTCGAGTTGAGAACAGACCATAACAGTCTGAAGTATTTATTTGATCAACCGACTTTAAATGTCAGGAAAATCAGATGGCTAGAGTTTCTGTGTGAATATGACTTTCATATCAAGCATATCAAAGGGAAAGAAAATAAGGTGGCTGATGCACTCAATAGAAAAGTGCACGGATTACATGCTACAACCATTAGCATGTACATGACTGAGATTAAAGACAGAATTTTGGAAGCTGCAAATGCTGATTTGCAGTACAGAGGTTTAGTAGCAAAGCTACAACAGCGTGAGAGACCACAGACCAAGGAAAGTTACACCTTGGGAACTGATGGATTACTTCTGTATAAAAATAGAGTGTATGTACCAAATGTACGAGATTTGAAGCTAGCAATTCTGAAAGAAATGCATAACGTGGCTTATGCTGGACATCCCGGATACTAGAAAACTGTGGCAGCAGTCAAAAGCCATTACTTTTGGCCAGGTCTGAAGAAGGAAATCGTTGAATACATCGCCAGATGTATGGAGTGCCAGAAGGTTAAGGCTGAGCATAGGCACCCAACAGGGTTGCTGTAGCCTTTACCCATTCCTGAATGGAAATGGGACGTGGTAACAATGGATTTTATCACCGGACTACCTAGAACAAGCAAGCAACATGATTCAATCATGGCGGTGGTGGACAAGCTTACTAAAGATGCCCATTTTATTCCACTGAAAACCACCCATAGGGCAGCTGATGTTGCTGATATATTTTTAAAAGAAGTTGCACACTTGCACGGAATTCCTAAGACAATTGTGTCTGATAGGGACCCGAAATTCACCTCGAATTTCTGGAAAGGACTGTTCAAGGGATTCAGAATGAATCTGAACTTTAGTACAACGTATCATCCTGAGTCTGATGGTCAGGCAGAAAGGGTGAACAGAGTAATAGAAGACATACTGAGAATGTATGTGATGGATAAACCATTAAGCTGGGAAGATTACCTGCATTTAGTAGAATTTGCCTACAATAATGGGTATCATACATCGTTGAAGATGAGCCCATTCGAAGCACTTTATGGAAGAAAGTGCAACACACCAGTAAGCTGGGATAATCCAGTTGACAGAGCAATGATTGGGCCTGAGCTGCTCAAAGAGATGGAAGATCAAATGATAAAAATTAAACGGAATCTAAAACCTGCCCAGGATAGGCAGAAAAGTTACGCAGACAGTAACAAAACCCATAGATAATTCAAAGTGGGTGACCATGTTTTCCTGAAAGTGAGGACTAATAGGAGTTCCCTGAAGTTGGGAAGTTGCGCCAAATTGGAAACAAGATTTTGTGGGCCATTTGAGATCCTAGAAAGGGTTGCGCCAGTTGCATACATGCTTGCATTACCTGCATCTGTGAATGTACATAATGTGTTTCATGTTTCACTGCTTAAGAAATATGTACCTGATGCTAATCATGTTATCGATTGGAATGTGATTCAGGTGGAACCAGAAGGTGTCCTACAAGTGCATCCTATGCGCATATTGGACAGGAAAAGAAAACAACTCCAGAATCGAGCTATAGAGATTGTAAAGGTCCAGTGGACATGGTACGGTCCCGAGGACGCGACATGGGAGCATGCAAATGCTATGTGGGCAGACTAACCGCATCTTTTTGAAAATTTTGAAAGGCTTGCAGAGACTGTGTAAGTTGCACTGAGGACAGTGCATAAATAAGGGGAGGGGGATTATAGTGTCCCCAAGGTCGAGCCCTGTTGTAAATCATGTTCTGAAAGGAATTGTAATTATGTTTTATAGGTTGGTGAGCCAAGTTTTTATAAGCTGGTGGCTTATGTGTTTGTTAGGCCAGGGAGCCTAAGTGTTGAAGGCCAACAACCTGTTGTTGTATATGTAATCACGTAGAACACATTAATAAAAAATTGTAAACACTGCCAGGTGCAGACCGGCCATGATGAATGAGTGAAGGGGGACTGAGCTTCCATAGAGAAGGCAAGGGATTAGGGGTTGGAAGGTGGGAAAAGGGGGCTAAGTGTTAAGCCTAGGGGGCTTCAGCCTTGGGAATAATATTTTAATACTATTCCAAAAAGGCATGAGCATTTCATGTTTTATCCTAAGTTCCTAACCATGAGGAAGGTGTTGCGTGCTGGGTAAACGCATGCAGTTTCCAGGGCGACAAGTGTCAGCCCCGACCCATGCAAATAAAATGGTGAAGATGAGACGTGATGGGGGTTCTCCTCCATACCACCCGACGACCTGAGTGCATACGTCTCTGAGCGGTACGACGGATCCAACCTCTGCAGAAAAACCTCGTACATATTCTGAACTGAAAAACCTGTGTTCGTCTGGAGGATCTTTGTGTATCCTTTATCTGAGATCGAGCCTGTGCATGGGGTCTCTATCCCAAAGTCATGACCATGAGCCATTCGACCATTGTTGAGCCTCTAGGAAAGCCGCGCCAGTTTTCCTTGTTGATTGTTATGGCCACACAGTGCTGGACTGCGTGTGGCTTGTTGGCCAGTGGAGCAACACTCTCTCCAAGAGAGAGAGTGTACAGAGGAAGGAGAGAAATCCTAGAAGGAACCTTGTAGCAACCATATAGCCTGGAGACTTCCGGTCCGGCCTGTTGCTGTAACCCAAGGCAAGGGAGGTTAGCAGCCAAAGGACTGTCCAGGTGACAGAGAAGGTTTATACTCCTGGGGTGAAACAGGCATGTGGGGAATGAGGGTCTGTGGGCAGTGAGCGTGAGAGGTTCCTGGGAGAGAATCCCATCCTTGTGACCATGTGTTGTTTCCTTGTAACCTCAGCCTAGCCTAGGATTCCTTGTCTTGGGGTGGAGCTTAGTCCTAGCTCAAGGGTGACCCACTGTTAAGCTGATGAGCAGTGCGGTCTAAGGCTAGGAGGTTCGTGGAAGGCCTGCACTTGGTTGGTGGAATCTACCACTGTTCAAAGATAAGTACCAGATGATGCTTTAATTATGTTTATGTATCTCTGTGTATTATAATCATCATGTATTTTGCAGTGTATATGAATTGATGTTAAATAGTATTGATTGTTGATTATGGCAGTAAATCATATGATTAATCTATGTTGAATGTGTTTAACTTGTTTTGAATGCATGTGATTAATTGTGAGTGAGAATGTTGTTATTCCACGTAGTAACACCTACACAGTAGTGAGTGAAAAGTGGTGCTACAAAGACACTAGTTGGTTGATTTCAGTGTTGAAAGACACACCCTAGTCACTGGGAAGATCATCCAGGTCTTCCATCATTCTTCATTGAATCCGCAGTGCTCCCATATTCCGGGTATTATCTTTTAGTTTCTTATTTGTATGCCAGCTAAGATCCTTTTTGTCTTTTGATCTAGCCGAGTGTTGTTATTTTATTTAGCCGCAGTTGCTTATTTATATTCCGACTAAGATCCTTTGTATGTTGATCTAGTCAAGTATTTTCAGTTATTCAGCCGCATTCGCCCATTTTGTAATCCACAGAGATATCATAATACAAACTTTGCAGTCCTTTGTCATGTTTATTATTTGTATGATCATTTATATGCTGTAAACCTTTGATCCTACACACACATTAGTGGCGTTTCCTAGACTAGACAAGTCAGGAACATTACAAGAAGCGCTCCCGTACCCACTGTCAGGGAGTGTTGGTGCTCCCTAAGCCTCTTTGGGGGAGTGTTTGAGCGCCCTGTGCACCTTTTTGGGGGAGCACTACCCTTTTCTGAACAAGTTTTGGGTTTGTTGAGACAAATTAGGGAAGAATCCCTCAATTACTGAAGGTGGTTGGATTCGAATAGATGGTCAAGGCATGATCTTAGGGAAGATCCTCAACTGAAGGAGAGTAATCCTCAACTTATCCCAAAGATCTCTCAAGTGGTTGGACCTCTCCAAGGTTATATAAGGAGGCCTTCTCATGGTGAAAGGTACATGAGGAAGAGACTAGAGATTGATACCAAACTTATGATCTTGTAAGTGGTATGAACATAAGAGATTGGAGATGTGACACTTATGATCTCATAAGTGGTATGTCATCAGAGCAATCGGTGTAGATTACTTGAGTAGAGGGGTTGGACAAGGAGAATTTGAAGAAGTTGTTGCACCTTCATCAAAGGATTGTAAGTACTTTTACTTGTTCTCATTAATAATCAATGCTTGGCCTGTTTCTTTCAAACTTATGTTTGTTCCATATGAGTTTGTCTGTAGTAGATGGATCTATATTTGAGCTAATATCAATATAGTAGGAAGTCCATTGTATCTTTGTTTTTTCTACAGGACCTATCGAGGAGCTCAGGATTGGAGCTCAGCCTGGACTTTGCGAGGACAAACGCCATTAACAAGGTACATATCTTTCTTCTTCCCCTTCGTATATTAGCTTGATTAGATCTAAAAGGATGTCAGTGTCCATGTTAAGCACTTTCCTGTCTTGGCCTTAGGAATCTAGAGACCAAGAGAGAATCCACTTGTCCGCAGGGGTATTCACCTACAACAGAAATTGGCGACTCCACTAGGGAGGAGCTCTGATTTTTATTTCCATTCCCATATCTTGTTTTGGCCATTTTCCCACTCATTTTACCCTTTCCATACTCTCTTTTTTATTCTTAGATTTGTTTGATTGCCTCTTTATTTCATCACGATCACCTTGATTGACTGAATTTCTTTAATTTTTTAAGTTTCTGGGTATTTTTCTGAGCTTTTGCAGCAGAGCGCTCCCCTACCCTTGTTATCAGAGCACCAACACTCCCTGGTGGTCTTACACAAAGCATTGGAATGCTCTGGTGCCCCTTACACCAGAGCGCTACCCCATTTTCAGTGAAAAACCCTCTAATTTTTCAATTTCTAGGTTCAGTTTTTGCCTTTTGCATTTGCTCAGGGTCTCATACTCTCGGTCCATCTTTGTCATTGGCTTTCAAAACCTTATTTATGAGAATTCATCCTCTTTTGTTTGGGATTTTGACATTTTCTTTCCTTGCCTTGAAGTCACTCTTTGTCTTTGCTGACCTAGAGTTAACTTGTTGTTTTCTTCTCCTTTATTTGACTGAGTGGAAACTTTTGTGAGGAAATCCAAAGGTCTATGAACCTTTCCATTTGATCTTTGAGGTTAATTTTCCAACATTTCTCTTTTGTTTGAGGTTTTTTTTGGTTCTTGTTTGCAAATTTGGTTATCTTCGTCCTTCTTGTCTATTTCACGACGAGAGTGTGTTTTTTTGTTTTATGTGAGGTTTGCTTCTATTTGTTTAATCCTGAATTCTGATTGACATTTAGAAGTCTTACATCTGATTATCATTCACATATAAGAAAAATGACATATTTTAGTGATTGGTTTGGATATTAGAAGGTATTTCTGAAATTTTTAGCATTCCATTGGATTTGATTGAGAAACAACTGTATGAGGACATTGCATATTAGTGTTTGATAGTGAAACCAACTTTTAATCTTTCCCTTTAATAGCCATTCATTGAAAGAAACGACTGCTTATCATTTTCTTGTGCATTTTTGGGAATTGAGTCTTCACACCATCAATTTCATTATCATAAACCCTTTGAGTAAAGAATAGCTGCAAAATGAATGCTGATTAAAACTTATCTAGAACATTTTATTTTTAGGATCTTCCACCAACATTAGACTAGGATTAGCACTTTGGATTAGGCTGTGAGTACAACTCTCCAAAGTTTTTCAAAACAAACATTAGCATCCTCAGATAGGGAGAGTCAAATCCAATTGTCATATAGGCTTTCTGGGATCCCCCTCTCACACAGGGGTTACGCACGAGGTCGCATTCGGGTGAATTACGAAGATTATCCCTCCGTGGTTTAACTGTTTGTAGTGGTCGGATCGTATATTGGGGGCCACTTGAGGGTAGACCCATGATTATGTGTGGGAGCCTCTCGAGTTGATTTTGGACTTGTTATCCTGTCCATATGTTCGGATCGGAATGTCAACTGTACCCACCTAGGGGCTGACTGCGAGTTGGTGTCCTTAGGTTCCATAATCCTTAGGTACTTACATGAGGTGACGGTGAAGGGAAGTCTCACTGTACCTGGGACAGACATTGGTCAAACTCACTCGGGCTCCTTGGAGGGTAAATCCACAATTACTGCATGGAAGCTTGCACCAAGGTGAAAGTCCATTAAGCAAGTTGCCATTGTAACTGTTCCACCATATCCTAGCCCCTTCTTGACTTGATCACACGACGTTGGATTTCATCACCAACTAGTACGATCATCGAGAGAAGTTTTGTTTGCTTGGTTTTGATTCCTAGATTTTATTAGCGTATGTTGTTTGTTTTTTTTAGTTGGCCCTAGATTTTCAGTGTGTAATGTTATTCTCCAAAATTGAGCATGTAGACGATAAAGGTCTTCGTCGATCACGTAGGATGCAAGGGATGCCTCCGGAAGGCTACTAACCCTTACCTCCTAACCCTTCAGAAGACAACTACCGAGGAGAGGTAGAAAATCAATTTGATGCTAGGAGTGTTGTTGCTCCTCCGTTAGACAACCAAGAAGGTGCTTTGGTTACGGTTGAGAATCCCACTCTTGGCACTACGTCTATGTTGACAATTCCCCTCGAACCACTTTTGCTTCGTTTAGACTCTCTTGGGAACCTCATAGACGAAGAGGTCCCACAGTTACTTGCAAGAGCTTTTACCGACACATATATGGGATCCACAAAACCAACCTTTGGTGATGAGTATAGGACTCCTATTCGTCCTACCACTGCAGTAGATACAAATCCCACACCTGCTCGTTTTGTATGGAGGACTTCATCAAGACGCGATCTCTATGAGCATTTTGAATCCTTTTGACAACCCTTTAATCCTCATGACCCTCCTATTGAAAGTGGGCCATCTGGTCAAACTATGAATCACCCCATCGATCAGGTCATTAACCCTATTATTGTGTCAACACAAGTCTATCCTAATGCTGGACTCATCACCTCTACTCATTCCCAAGGCACTTCAATCCCTACCCCCACTTTTACAAACTTTCACTCTACAACTCCACATGTTCTGCATGATCCTACTTGGACATATTTTCACCCGAGAATGCAGACCTTTGCCAGCCAAATACAACCGACTGAAGGGAAACCACCATCTAGCAGACCTATCCCTCCTGGAAGACCACCATCCTATGGTGGGCCTACCCTTCCTCGGGGGACAACCCCCTTTTCATGTTCTTCCCGGAGGGTAACCTCCCTTTTCCAGTCATACCCCGATCATTAATCCACCGCTGGTAGGGGGGAAACCTTTGTCTGTTGGAAACCCTTTACAATCCCGGGGAGTATCTTCAGGAGGCACATTTACACAACCCCAAGTTGGGGGGCACTCATATCATAACCCACAAGGAGGATGATCCGGATTTTATGAGAAGAATGAAATGACTACAGATTATTACCAAATGCTTAACAGAGAATAACAGAGATACAATAAAACTGGTTTTCTATTCAATAAGGAAATACGCTGAAACTGTAAAATGCAGCGAAAAACAAGCTTGCTGGAATGATGGCGGCTTATCTATGAGAAGAGATGTGACAGATGCGCTCATTCGCAAGAAGATCATTACAATGAGGCTCTTAAGGCCTTTTTACAATAAACAGGAGTTTCAAAAACCCTAAACATCCAAAAACCTAACCCTAGGAGATGAAGTGCCAAAAGTCATGTGGGCCGCGTTTGGGTAAGTCAGTACATCAACTTCCCGGGGTCGTAACTTTTGCATACGATCTCCGTTTTAGGCATATGATAGCCCATTGGAAAGATCTATCCGAGGACTAAAACAGTTGCACAAAATTTCATGATCAAATTATGTGATTGCAACACACCCCAAAAAACGTCGTTTAGGGCCTCAAAACGACTTCGGAAGTTCAGGACCTGAAAAAGTGCTAAAAATAGTAAATTATCAAAATTGCTAGAAAGTTGTTTTGAGATAGCTGGGAAAGGTGGGTGGCCACCGATATCCACCTGTATCAGAGGAGTATCAAATCATGTTCCTTCCGGAGCATCTTATGGACAACCTTATCCGGGCATCCCAAACACCACTTGGAGTCCTCAAAGACAACAACCTTATCCTCCCCACGGGTCTAATGTGTATCCTCCTTTGGGATCTACTCCTTACCCTCCTCAAGGGAAAAATGTTTATCCTCCTCATGGGAAAGCAAATCACTCGGCTTATAATGCTCATAACCCACTGGGTTATGTGAATGTTTCTAAGCCATCATCAAATCCTGTTTATCCTGGTCAGCAACAACCGTATGTAGGAGGACCTACTAGTTACAATTATCCACCTAATCCAGTTTATGGTCCTATTGGTGTTCCTATGCCACACCAATATCATCCGCAAATTAACCGACAACTACCTTTCCTTGCGACTCTGGATCTCCCAGACTTGTCTCGGTTAACCAATGATCCTATTTTTCATTCACCGGTTTGGCCAGTTATTGCAGCTAAACTTCCTTCTGATATTTCGAAATTTGACGAAAAATCTGGAGAATATCCAAATAACCATGTGATGAATTTCCATTTGTGGTGTTCATCCAACTCCCTCATGGATGATTCTATATGTTTGCATCTTTTCCATCGAACACTTATGGGCTCATAAACAAAGTGGTATATTGAACTACCACGTGCTTCTTTTCATGATTTCAACTCCCTTTCCATGTCTTTCAACACGCACTTTCAACTATCTATTCGCTATGAGACGGGTACTGAACTCTTGACCTCCCTTCATCAAACTGACTCCGTGCATATCTCTGACCATATTCATGAGTGGAGACGACGACGAAGGATGATCAAGGTAATCATTCCTGACATATTATTGGCGGAATGGTTTACTAAATCATTTTTACCCCCGATCGCTCGCTATGTCGTTATGGGTGGCGTGGTCACCGAGGAAGAAAACATCGCTCGGGCTCAGTACTTAGATTTGGTTTATTCACAATATGGTACTTTGTATGATTTTCTTCCAAATGTTTCTCGAGATAATATCGATACATCCAAGCCGTCATCCTCATCTCATGCAGACGGTGTTATCGGTTCCGTAAAAAATCAATCTACTTCCTAGTTGACCACACTCTCCTCTACCTCCCCCCAAACTCAGATCTCTAAGGTGAATGCAGTTCAATATTCCCTTCACAACAATCTGGAGGTAAGAAGAAGACAAACAATAAATAAAAAAATACTAATAACAATGAACAACCAAAAAATCAAGCTCAAACATCTGCTACCGAAAATAAACCACAACGGAAACTGAAATTCCCATGTATCATTTGTGGTGACGATCACTACACTCAATATTGTCCACATCGCAATGAAGTGGCCAAACTTTTCCAGGGAAATTCACAACCCGCTGTGCTTACTCAACCTTTTCCACAACAACAATCCATGGTTGCTCAAACCCCCTCTCCTAGGGGCAGTTCTAGCCATCCTCATGATGAGGCCTCGATGAGTGCACATATTTATATGTTTAATGGGATTAATTTGACCACTCACTCTAAGACATATGACACACCAGGTAACCCTGACAAAGGAAAATTCACTAACGGTATCGATACTTTACTAGATCCATCACCATCCTCTGTTAGTCCTCCATCGGTTAATCCTCCGTCTGGACCACTCCAGATTGAGAAACCTACGTTCGACTCTATCTTACACCCTCCTAAGAGCACTGTCCGTAAATATACCTTTAATCCTAGTTCATGTGCCACCCAGAACTACAACATTGTTGAAGATTTGGCTCAAGCACCGTGTGTTATGTTTGCGTTTGAAGTTCTACAACACTGCCCCAGTCAACGTAGAATGCTCTTAGCCACTATTGGCACTATTGATCCTGAGTCGTCCAACCATATCATGTTTAACCTGGACAATTATATGTCTCGACTCTCCCACCAACTTGGTTTCCAAGTTGATGTTCTTGTTCACAATCAACAAATCCACCGAACTATTCTAGATGAGGGAGCCTCAACTTGTATCATGTCTTTAGCATGTTGGAAAAGTTTAAAATCACCTGCACTTAACAAATCCCTAATGATGTTATGTGCATTCGATGGGCGAGGTTTTCATCCCCATGGGATTTTATAGTCCCTGCCCATCCAATTGGGTGGCAAAACTGTAACTGTTGATGTCGAGGTGGTCGATGCTCCCCTGGATTACAACTTGTTACTTGGAAGAAGTTGGTTTTATGCTATGACTTCCATTGCCTCGTCGGTCTTTCGATGTGTTATCTCCTAAAATAGCACTGTCTTTTTACCATTTTTTAGGTGATAGGAACAGGTCCAAAAATTCATTTCCAAATTTTTGTAGCTGTGTTAGAAGGTCTGCTATTTGGATACAAACTTGGAAAAAACATCAATTTTGGTATTGGCAATCAAATCTTTAAATCTCAGGTTTCGGTGGTTAGGAGGGGCTAAAAAACTGCTCATTAACCACCGAAAGTCTTGGTTTTCGGTGGTTAAGAGGTGAAAATAAAGGGCCTGTTAACCACAGAAAATGTTTCTATGCGTAAAAGGAAAAAGCCCGTGCTTTTGCACGAGCCAGATGTCAAATGGGCACAATCATTAAGTTATAACCACCGAAAGTTTATCTAGGTGGTGAGGTATGAAGTTCTTATGGAATCTTATCTGAAGATTTATGCCCTGTTCTCCTTTTAACTACCAATTGTCATTTCATAATTAAGGCTCGACAGAAATCCAGAATTCCATGCATGATTTTCAGATAACATAATTGATTTGTTACATGGGCCTTCATTATCTCCAGTCACGAGGATACATAATCATTATGACTTCATTTGATTTCTATTTCAATTTTATTAATATTCAATATTGAATCTGAGAGTCATTGTTATGATCCTGTGATTTTCTCATGCAAACTCATACTCAGAAGCCATAATCCCGTGATTTGTCAAGGTTTCCAAGTGGAATTCAAGTTCAATTGTTGGTTATTGAGCCATTTGTCATCCAATTCAAAGAAAAATCTGAGTCATTGTGATTCCCACACAAATTAATTCGCCACAGATCCGTTTTTGAAAGTTAAAGCTTTCGGTGGTTAAGAGGCCTAAATTTTGCCCCTCTTAACCACCGAAAGCCTGTAACTGCTAGAATCACCGAGTTTTTGCCCAGATCATGATTTTTTGAGTTTGAATGGTATGAAACCTCTTCAAATGGACATTTTTTGAATTATCAAGTCAAATCCAATGGCTATTTTTGAGGGATAAGGAAAAGAAGAGGTGTTTCAATCATATTCAGTATCTTTTTCAAAGACAGAAAATCAAGATTTTTGCACACTTCAGCAAATTCGAATTTTATCCTTGGAGGACCAAATCAAACAGCCTTGGAAGGGTAGGCTTTACTTCATCAACACTCTATCACTCTTGAATATCATTAGATATGGATTGACCTCATCTTGAAGGTCTCTTCCTAGTTTTTTGTAAATATTGTTTACTTTTTGTATTTAGAAAATTAGATCCATTAATTTAGGATCTGAAAACTATATTGTAAAGCTATAAAGCTGAAGACAGAAGATGAACAAAAGGGTTCGATTTTGAGTTCTATATGCTACTGTTTTGTATGAAAGACACTTTCTTTAATATATCAGCCTGCAAGCTTCTTTCATTTGTTACTGTCAGACCTTCTTTCATCTTTGTCTATGCTTATGAGTGGAATTAGTTCTTTTTTCTTTGTTTAATGATCCTATGGTAACTGTCATCTTACTTTTGATTGTTAAGCAAGAATCACAAGCATCTTTTGCTAGTTTGTTGATCCATCATACATATGGTTTATGTATGTTTTGGTTAACTGATTAGTTTTCTTATCCATTTGTTATACAAACCTATCTGACAATAGCTCTTGAAGGCCTTGTGTTGCATGAATATAACTAAGACTGTCTTGAGAATACAATCCAGAGGTTAAGATATTCATCTTGATCCAAACCCACACCTATTATTGAGAAAATAGTTTCCAAAAAGATTAAGTTACCAAGCATCTTTGACTTACAACCTAGGAGAGTTTCCTGGAGTGATAACACGATGTGTACAATTTCCTCATCAAGGCAAAATTGTCATTGTTGATCAGTTATATTTCTGCACGACCGATGCTCACGCTCCCACTACCAACAATATTCCTTTCTTGGGAGACCACAAGATCACGTATGAAAGCGTTGGTGTTGGCTTGCTAAAATATTCTAGCCTTATGGGTACCTTCCCTACACCACTTCCACCGACTACACATCATATTTCCACCGTCGATATGATTTCGACCGCGGCTTATCAATCTTTGGAATCATCTGACCCTTGGATTGTACCTAGTCTGTTGGAATTCGATGCACTAGGTGACACCATGCCACTTATTCTAGCCAAAACATCATACGTTGTTGTCCAATCCACTTCTCCCTCTTTGTATGACCAACATCTATTGGCACCCGACAATTACTCGATGCCATCACGGTTAAGTTCCTTGTCGTCTGTGATCGACTACATTTCCCCAATTTTTCCTTCTGATGAATCTATTATGGAAATGTTGAGCATTGACGAGCTACCTCGGGATGATAACCATCATCGATCCTCTTTTCCTCCTCCTCATGAAGAAATTCGGGAAGATATACACTCTATCTCCCCTCCTGATGTTGATTTTCTATTGTCTCCCATGCCTTCAACTTCCGATGATTTGGATCCTGTAGTTGACATGGTGATGTCTTCGGTAGGGCTATTGGAGCCTAATCTCCTTACCCCAGACGAGACCCTCGACATGTGTCCCTTCCAGAGTGATTTTCTTCCATCCAGTGAATATCTCTTCGAAGCCATGACTGAGTTTTGTCCCTTAACATGGTGTCTTTCCAGAGTGTTATTCTCTTGGAAACCATGATCAATAAGAGGTCACGAGCATAGTTTCTCTTCTTTGTAGCAAGCTCGTTAAAAAATGAAACAAAGGTCATGAGCACAATTTCTCCTCTCTATGGAAAGCTTGTTAAAAAATGAAACAGAAGCCTTGAGCATAGTTTTCCTCTCTATAGCAAGCTCGTTAAAAAATGAAACAACCATCTGGGGATTGAACCCAAAGCCCTGAGCATAGTTCTTTTCCTGTGTCAAGCTCGTTAAAAAATGAAACATTCACCTCTCTTGAACCTTCATTTCATCCACTCTTATCCTTTTTCTCCATCTAGTAGAGAAATTGGTGACAACCTCAAATTCGACGAATGAATTGAAGCTTGGAGGGCCTGTCTCCATCCTTTGATGATCATTCTGGTGTTAAGTCACTAGCTTTCAATCTGGGGGCATACCAAACTTAGTCTTTATTCTTTATCATGTTCGTAAATACATGAGAATGCAACCGGGTAAACTTTTATCTCTTTTTCGGACCCACATGGATATACGAAAAAGGAGCCCCCTGGAGTCGTCTTTAAGCTCTTTTCAGACTCTCTAAACATGAAAAGATTTCCGAGTGATCTTGCTTCCTTTCCCACTCATTAAAAGGTTTGAAAGGGTGTCTTTCGAGTGATAATTTATCTCTTTTTCAGCCTCGCGAGACTAACATTACAAAAAAAGGACAACATTCGAGTCGTCTTTAAGTTGTTTTCAGACTCTCTAAATATGAAAAACCACCGAGTTTACCTTCTCTGGACTCGTTAAAAAAATCATACATTGAAGGGCCCATACGGGACCGAACCCTTACTTCTTCCAGTTTGCTAAACAAAGGAAGAGAGACTTACCGAAGGTGAGTCATATCGAGCATGTGTTACCCTCCTCGAGCTCATTAAATTAAAAAGAGATACTCATCTATCTGGATGGGGGAAAATTGAAAGAAGCAAGCCAAGCAGTTTTTGAGAACACTACCAGTAACTCTTACGGTCGCCCTTGAACATGGTACTTTGTCTTTGCACACATTTTAATCTGCTGAACCTCTGCACTGAGCCAATCCTCTGAGTTTCTTTTACTCCTTTGGGTCACTTGATGAAAGTCACAACATCCATTGCATCATCGTGTTTTGGTCCACGTCATGTTTTTGTTGTTGTGCCTCAGTGTTCAAGGGAAGTATCTGCCTCGAGAGTCAGCCATCACAAATATCTTGTTTCAATACCCATGTCAGTCCATGTTCATTTGATCTACCAATTACATCTCCGTGTCAGTTTCGTGTCATTGATGGGGGATACATCAAGGCCCTCCTTCGATGAGTCTATTCCTATTGAATTCAACACATTATCCGGGAGCTAGACTTAGAAACCAGTTAGTACCTTGGGACCTGCATGCCTCAATGGCAGGCCTCCTCGTGTCCGACAGTGGGTTTACATCATTGACCTCTGATCGGATGATTCCATTGATGTTCGACTTCAACTAATCTATTCACATTCGTCGGAATGTACTAGAGTACCTTGGGAATCATTGACATCAATGGTGATCTCCCTCGTGCTTGTTAACAGTTTACATCATTGATCGGTAATCAAGTGGTTTCTGCCATGTTTGACATCAGGACATCTATTCACATGGTTAGATTCATACTACATCAGGATCGATAAGAAGACCCTAGGTTGAGTCATCAGTCTTATATGTACTTTTCCCAGGTTGTGAAGGAGTTCTTTTGAACTATGACACATATATTGTTACATAGATCCACTTTGTATTGGTTGTGACTATGTCTTGTCATCTCGTATATCCACTGTGCATTCTTCATGACTACGATTAGTTCAGTTCATAGGAGTATAGATCCACATTGTATCTTCAGTGGCTATACCATTTTGTCAATATAATTATGGATCCGTAGTGTATTTTATGGCAGCCATACGTAAAAAGTCTTTATCACTCAAGCATAGGTATGCATGCCTTGGGTTTGAAACATGTCATAATATTTGTTTGATGGTTGTGTGCAGATTTTTTCGACCTCTCTGCGTCCATACCCTTGCTTGAAAAAGTGTACAAAGTACTTCAGTCATCATCATCTTCTAACTTCATACTTTGGGGGGAAATATGTTACACATCAAAATTACTCACTTCAATAGTGTCACAAGTGTCGTCATTACAAGTGTTGTAAGTGTCGCATCTTGTCCGCAAGTGTCACATCTTGACTACAAGTGTTGCAAGTGTCACAAACATCATACTGCCAACTTGTGTAACACACCCACTATCGTAATTTAAAAATTTTGGGTTAATTCCCCCCCCCTTAAAAAGGGAACATCTCCAAATACCTTCATTAGCGAAGTGCAACCTGCCTCTCAACGAGCAAGCCGCTCCCACCAGGATCTTCTTCAACCCCGGGTCCGAAGAGTCTAAGCTCTTCCAACTTCCCTCGGGAGTCACGAGTCACCCACAGTAACTCCTTCGGTGATCTCCCCTTCGGAAATCGGGATATCGCGACTTGGGAATTCGCTATTCACGTGATCATGATTCACATGCAAAACAAAACCCCGATCCCCGATGGTCAATGGGTCAATGTTATCGGATTTCGGAAATTTCCCTCTCGGGAAATCGACAAGTGTATTGTCGCGTTTCCCTTGCTCTCCAAATCGCCGAACCCCGAATCCCGATCCAACGCCACGTGGATTCCACTATGTCTCGTGGT
>JZKD02S0312942.1:72372-83025 GCA_000966675.3 Picea glauca
GAAAACCCATCCATCTGAAGTGCCTATCTTGTTGTAGCTTTCTTTATGATTGTAAGTATTGCAGTGGTTGATGATTGGTGTGTACAATGGTTTCTTTCCCCAACAAATAATGTTTCCATTTTTTTACACTTTGTACCTGTTAGTAACATTTCTTGTTCGAGGCACAAGAGTATCTGGGTCTGCAAGTTGCATGAGAAGCGCCCAAGCACAACGCGGAAAAATCTCATTTCAGGCAAGTAAGCGGGCAAGGTTATATCGTCGACGGTCTAGATTCATCCATACGAACAGATCGATGGGAAATCACGGATAGTGGAGTTGCTCTGAAATTAGCGCAAATAGATTGCACCCATATTATATGTAGGGAAGGATAGCAGCCATCCATCCAATGGACGCGTGGCGCGAGATCTAGTAGCGTCGGCTTTCGAAAGTCACGAGTTCGAAGGGTGAGAGTTCTATATCATTCTGCATCTCGAAACCCTGAACCCCAAAGCGCCGAAGGTGCCCAGAGTTGGACCCGTGGTATCACGAAGAATTCTCAGCCGTCCATCTAAAGGGACACCTGGCGGCCAATTGAGCCATCTCGGCGTTTCGCCCATCGCGACTTTGAGGCGCAAGAAACAACTCCATCATATTCCCAATGCGCTAGGTGCCAGGAGCATCCAAGAACCGGGCCCACAGTATCGCCGAGCGAGTTCAAGACCGTCAGATCTGAGAGGGACGTGTGGCACCAGATTAAGCCGCCTCGACGTTTCTCTCATCGCGATTTCAAGAAGAAGGGATCATCCCCTTCCTATTCGCGAACGCCGAAAGCGCTTTGAGAGTAAACACAGGATCACAGCCCATGGTCACTTGGGAAAGAAAAGAGCTACACGAGAGGGGTCAAAGGCATCATGTTTGTTCATAGAGGGGATCACCGCGATCTCCATGTGCCATTTGATTCGAACTCAAGCCTGGTTTTTGCTTAAATTAAATGAAGATGAGGATGGGTGGTTGAAACCTCCTTTCATTCATTAAGTGTGAGGAATGGATGGTCTGGCAAGCGGTCTGATCGAAGAGGTCCTGCGTACCGATTTTTCCAAAAGAAACCATGCTGAAGTCCTCAACTAGACAGAGAAGTCTGCACACGCTAGCTCAACACTTAATGGCTCAGCTACCCTCCTTGTAGGAGCCATGCGCAGTTAAGATGGCGCTTGAAGAAAGATATCAGTACGAGTTTGACTGAAGGGACACCAAGCCTTGGGTGATTGGGCACGCCTCTGTGAGGTGAATTTTCCTGAGTATATAGACTCAGTATTTGTATTTTGTAATCCATCAATGGTTGAGCAAGGCTCCCGATTGTAAAGTTGTGATGAAGCATTGGTCGCTCTGGTTAATGTACAAGGCATTTGAGACTTCTTACTTTATGGATGTCAGCTTCTTTTCCATCTCTTTGTTTATCGTGTTAGAACAACTCGGAATTGGAGGATCCAATCGAGTTGTAGCTGTTATAGGATGATGTAGGTTGGATCACTGTAACAGTTGCATTGTTTCTAATTGGTTCCTGTGATTTTCTCAGCGCTGAAACGACTTGGAATTGAAGGATTCAGTTGAGTCACCCCTCAGCTCCTTGAAGCTCTAAACCAAGAGGATCTTGGCTTCTGAGTTTTTCACCCCCAAGCCTCCGAAGGCTTGTCTCCCGAGGCAGTCTTGCTCGCCCTTCTCACAATTCTTCCATCTACCACCCTTTAATCCATTTACTGACGGAAGTTGGATCAAGACCTCCCTTGCTTTCTACATACCAGGCCCGGTTTCCTGAGTTAAAGCTATACCTTCTCGAGTCTGTACCATTCGATCACCCCATTAAACAAATCGTGACATAAAACTGATGGGTGTTGGGCTCTGCTCTTGCAAGCAATCCAGGGGTGACTTCTGACGCTAACATTTCTGGCGCCGTTGCCGGGGATGAAGCTGAAAATTTTCCTCGGGATTGAACGACATTGAGCCTCTGATTCTGAAGGTGCATCGGGTATTAGAGCCTTCGAAGATTGCTACTGTGCACCTGGAGACTCCATTGTGATGACTCCACTGCGGTAAACCTACCGAGTTAATTGTGGCTTTCAGAGGTAGACACATGCGGTCTCATCCACAACTGCCTCTAGCTACACCCGAAACTGATCCAGAGGTGGTTCTCAGAAAAGGAAAAGCTTCCAAAGAAGAAGCTTCCACCGCCGAACCAGGTAATCTGCCATCTCCTTCTGTAGGAACTCCATTTTCTCCTCCTCAGTTTCTTAACATACCTCCGTCTGAGGTTTCCCGTTTCCTGAATTTTGGGAGTGTTCCTGCTGAGTTTTCCCCTACTAGTCTGGGATTGGAGGGAGAAACCCTTGTCACTCCCCTCTCCTTTGAAGCTGTACCTTGGCATAGACCCAGGATCAAAGAAGATTTTCCCACTCCTATCTTTACCACTCCTTCACAAAGAGGAGAACCGACCGACTTAAGCCCGTTAGCCTTCTCCTTAAATTCCCTTCTGTTTCCCATTCCACTTCAAGACTCATTCCCAGTAGCCCCCTCACGAAGTCCTTCTCCTCCAAGTTCTCCTCCACCTAATATTCCTATGGCTGGTGCTAATCCCCCTCTAAATAGAATGGACACCATAGTCTCTTCCAGATACGCTCCCTTAATCCTACCTCATCCTATGAATCCTCTCCTTTCTGGAGATTACTTGAAGTATATGCCCAAGTTCACTGGGGAAGGGGACATAACTGTGGAGGAGCACCTGGCTGCTTTTTACAGTTATGCAGACAACCTGAACATTGAAAATGAAGATGTCTCGATGAGAGTCTTCATCCAGAGCCTCGATGGTGAGGCGAGGAAGTGGTTTAGAGGATTGGCCCTCGGATCTATTGCTGGGATCGAAGCCCTGGATAGTGTTTTCCCGAGGCAATGGGGAGATAGGAAGGATTTTATGTATTACATGACAGAGTTCGGGTCTTTGAAGAAGATGGAAGGAGAGTCTGTCTCCAACTTCTCCAAAAGATTCAATAAGATGTATAATAAAATCCCTGCCGAAATAAAGCCTTCAGAAGCCTCAACCAAGATTTCTTATGCTAATGCGTTTGGTCCCAATTTCTGTCTATTATTGAGAGAAAGAAGAGCCACCTCCTTAACTCAAATGCAAGACGTGGCCATAGAAGTGGAATCCAATGTACTAGCAGCTGATAGACTGAGAAACAAGACCGACGCAGACAGAAGAAAGGGAAGGTCGGAAACCTCAACTTCTGGCCCATCGGTGCCCCACCCTCAAGTGGATGAACTGACCAGGATGGTGAAGTCTCTGTCTGCAGAGATGGAGAGAATGAAAGTGGAAGGGAGGAAAGCATACAAGGGCCCCCAAAACACCAAAAAGGGAGGAGGTTTCAGGAAGCCAAACAATACTGCTTCCCCGACTGTGCAAAGGGAGAGGGGAAGAGACAGAGAAGACCAGAAGATTCAGGCCCCTTTTCAAAACAATTTTGTGGCCGAGTGGGAAGAAGGGGAAACAGATGAGATGGATCCTGAAATCCATTGCTTCGGGGACACTTCTCCTTTTCCTCATCTCACTTAATCAACATACGAGGAGTCTCTCATGGACAGTCAGTTAAATGAACTGAGCAAGGGAGACAGGGTTGGTGGCAACCAAGGCAGGTATGACCTGAGGTCCAAGAAAAAGACAGTGACACCTGATGTTCCTGAGCAGTTCACTAGAACAGAGGAACCTACTAATGAAGTAGCGGACAATCAGAGAGGTAAGAAGCACCAACCCCTCTCTCCCATAGTCCAGAATCATGTTCCCGAAATAAGAGAAATCCCAAAGCTTACATCTTCTTTTAATTTCGAGCAGAAAATTCAAAAGATCAGAATTCCTGTGCCCCTAACCGAATTGATTAAACATGAAGGGTTCAAGAAATGCTTCTCTGAGATTTTACAGTCTAAGGTCTCATGCCTTCCCACAGACTCCATCAATTTACAAGATGAAAAGCCTGTAGTTATTCTAGGTCCTATGGTAGAAGACAAGAATGACTCATCCCCTCCCTTCTACACTTCCTTGAACATCCATGACAAGGTACTGCTCAACTACTTGATGGATTCGAGGGCTTCTCACAACCTCATGCCCAAAAATGTCATGGAAGAGTTAGGGCTAGAAGTCACCCAAGCCTATCATGACCTCTATTCCTTTGACTCTAGAAAGGTTCAATGTCTAGGAGTTATCAAAGACTTGGTTGTAACCTTGTTTCAGTTTCCCATGAAAAGTGTGGTCATGGATATTGTAGTGGATGATGTCCCCCCCAAGTTCGGTATGTTATTATCAAGATCTTGGATAAAAAGACTGGGGGGAACTTTGCAGATGGACCTCACATATGCTACTATCCCAGTGTTTGGAGGAGAACATAGGAGGCTATACAGGGAAGCCCAACTGGCCTATATAATCAGTGATGAAGCCAAACCTACTAACCATCCCATTTTTGCCCTAGACACTGATTTAGGTTCTAGTTTACTACAACTCACCCATGCTCCCGAGCCCCCTCTTAAGCTCAGAAAGCAGCCCACCACTTCCCATAAGTCTCCTCTCTCCATCACCCCCGCCTGGAAAATGTTCTTTGATGGAGCCTCTTCCAGGGAAGGTGCTGGTGCTGGGGTATTTTTTGTATCACCTGCTCAGGAAACCATATCTCTATCGTACAAACTAGAATTTGAAGCTACCAACAATGTGGCAGAGTATGAAGCTCTTGTTCTGGGATTAAGAGCTGCGAGGGAAATGGGAATTCAGGAGGTAGCAGTGTTTGGTGATGCAGAGTTGGTGGTCCAACAGATCAGAAACGCTTATCAGGCTAAGCACCCTCGACTTAGAAGCTACAAAAATGAGGTGTGGGACCTAGTTGACAGTTTCTTCTTGGCATTCAACATTTCTTTTGTCCCAAGAGAGAAGAACACAGTGGCAGATTCCTTGGCTACATCAGCAGGCAATTTCAAAGTACCCTTGCCGCCCAAATTCAAATATGATGTGGAAGTAAAATACAGGCCCTCCATACCTGACAACGTCAAACATTGGAAGGTATTCGAGGATGATCTTGAGATTAAGAAATTCTTGGAGACTGTCGAAGAATTTTCAGAGATGCATGTCGACCAAGATTCTATCTCTGAGGAAGGGCTTGATGGGGGTAAGTTCCTGAGTAAAATAGCAAAGCATGACATTGTACAGCTCCCCAACAACCACATTCCAAGGGGACTGGTTCCTTTGGAAAGTATTTTTGATAGAAACGATGTGTCGTTAAAGGGGGAAATCTCGGAGGATGACACTGGTATTGTTCAGTGCAACATTGGCACCGAAAGTGAGCCCAAGTTTGTCAAATTGTCAAGAAGTCTGGCAAAGGAGCAGAGGTCCGAATACGTTGGGCTCTTGAGGGAATTTGCCGATGTTTTCACGTGGACCTACGAAGACCTCAAAACCTGTGACACCTCTATCATCGAGCATAAAATCCCATTGAAAGGAGAGGCAAATCCATTCAGGAAGAAGATGAGACAGATCAATCCTATGCTGCTACCTATCATGGAGAGAGAAGTGAAAAAGTTGCTTCAAGCTCAGATCATTGTACCACTGAGATATTCAGAGTGGGTAGCCAACTTGGTACCAGTACGGAAAAAGAATGGAGAAATCAGACTCTGTGTAGACTTCAAAAATCTGAACAGGAGCTCATGAAAGGATAACTACCCCTTACCAAAGATGGAACATATACTGCAGAGGGTAACAGGAGCATCCAGGATGTCCATGATCGATGGTTTTTCTGGTTACAATCAAGTCTCTGTTCTACCTGAGGATAGGGAAAAGACAACATTCACCACTCCATGGGGCACGTTCATGTATGCCAAGATGCCGTTTGGATTAATGAATGCAGGGGCAACGTTCCAGGGGGCCATGGACATAGCTTTCGTCGAGGAAAAGGATAAATTTGTGGTCGTCTATCTGGATGACATCACAGTGTTTTCAAAATCTGATAAAGAACACTGTTGTCATCTCATGAAGGTTTTCCTGAAATGCAGGAGTTTTGGCATTTCATTAAACCCCAAGAAATATCTGTTCACCATCCAGGAGGGAAAATTACTAGGCCACATAGTATCAGTGGAAGGAGTCAGGATTGACCCTAGCAGAGTTGAGGCAATACAAGCCTTATCAATCCCGAGGTCCAAGAAGGAGGTCCAATCCTTCCTTGGTAAGATTAATTTTCTGAGGAGGTTTGTGCCTAACTTTGCTGAGGAGGTAAAACTTATAACAACCATGATAAGGAAAGGAAATGAAGTGAGGTGGACTTCTGAATCACGCCATTCCTTTGAGCAAATAAAGAAGGCCCTGACTGAAGCCCCTGTGCTTATTAGTCCCGACTACTCAAAGGATTTCCTTATTTTATCCTTTGCCTCACCTGACATGGTGGCTGCCATTTTATTACAGACAAACAAAGTCGGACTTGAGTAGCCTACCGCCTATTTCAGCCGAGCATTGAGGGATGCCGAAGTCGGGTATAACACTATGGAGAAGCAGGCCTATGCCCTGGTAAAGGCTCTCAAGGCATTCATAATCTATGTCCTGCAGTAAAAAATCATCGCTTATGTCCCCTCAGCTGCTATTAAAGCCATTCTTATTCAGCCTGACATAGACGGGAGGAGGAGTAAGTGGATCGCCAAGATTCTGGAATTTGACCTGGAAATAAAGCCTACCAAATTGATCAAAGGTCAAGGTTTAGCCAAGCTATTGGCTGAATCCAATTGCCAATCTTTGGGGATAAGTTTCATCAACGAATGCTTAGGAATTCGACAGGATCGACTGTCTGAAAGAAACCCTCAAAGGGAGCCCCCATTGGATTGATGTCCTTGGTATAAGGATGTCATATACTTTCTACAATAGTTGTGGCCTCCAGATGGCCTGCAAAGAAACAAAGCAAGAGCTTTGAAGCTCAAGGCAGTCATATATTGCCTTATCCATCAAATTTTATACTGGAAAGACCCCCTGGGGGTGCTTTTAAAATGCATGAATTCACAAGAGGCCGATATGATCATGGCTGAATTTCACAACGACCTATGTGGAGGGCACCATTTCTGGAAGGCCACAACCCACAAAATTCTCAGAGCCGGGTACTATTGGCCCACCTTGTTCGCTGATGTCCATAGAGGAGTTAGAACCTGTATCCAATGTCAAAGGGTTGCAGGAAAACAACAGCTCAAGTCCTTGCCGCTAAATCTTGTGGTTGTTTCAGGACCTTTCCAGCAGTGGGGCCTAGATTTCATTGGGGAAATTCACCCCGCTTCCAGTGGGCAGCACAGATGGATCCTGATTGCTACAGATTTCTTTACCAAGTGGATTGAAGCTATCCCTACCAGGAGTGCTTCCCACAAGGTAATCATTAGATTCTTGGAGGACCTCATCACAAGGTTCGGCTACCCAAGTAAGATTGTCACTGATAACGCAACTACTTTTGGGTCTGAGCCATTAGCCAAGTTCTGTGAGCAGTTCAAGATCAAATTGATTCACTCCACCCCATATTACCCACAGGGCAATGGCTTAGCAGAATCCTCCAACAAAATCCTGATAAGGATTATCAAAAGGATGTTGGAAGACAACAAGAAGGCCTGGCATTCAAGATTTAAATTTTCTCTATGGGCCGATCGAGTGACCACGAAGAGATCTATAGGCGTCTCTCCTTTCCAATTAGTCTATGGAGTAGAGGCTATTTTTCCCTCTCATCTGGCCATTCCTGTAGCAAAATTCCTCCAAGATCATCAGAAGGAGCTTGATGACATGATCAGAAGGATTCATCAGCTAGTGGAGGTCCAGCAGGCCAGGGAGCAGGCAATGGACATAATTCAGGACCATCAACAAAGGATCAAGCAGGTTTTCGATAAGAAATCCAAGAAGGAAGAATTCTGGATAGGAGACCTGGTGCTGAAATGGGATGCTCCTAAACAAGATAAGGGAAAACACAACAAGTTTGACGCCCTCTGGATCGGCCCCTTCAAAATCTCTGAGGTGTTCTCAAATAACACGTATAGGTTGCAAGATTTGGAGGGTGAAGAAGTTTTCAGCAGCCCAATAAATGGGCATTTTCTTAAAAAATGTTTTGTCTGAGCCTTCGGTGGCTCCTATGTTTTGTAAATATAGTCCTTTTAGTTCTTTGTTTTTATTTTTATTGTTTCGTATTTATAAATGACTCCATAGCCCAACAACAAGGCACTGGAACTGGAAAATGAGTCCTTAGAGCATTGCAGGGACGACTCTATCCCCCATGGAGCCTAATGTTAGTAACATTTATTATTCGAGGCACAAGAGTATCTGGGTCTGCAAGTTGTATGAGAAGCACCCGAGCGGAACGCAGAAAAATATCATTTCAGGAAAGTAAGCGGGCAAGGTTATATCATCGACGGTCCAGATTCATCCATACGAATAGATCGACAGTCGATGGGAAATCACGGATAGTGGAGTTGCGCTGAAATTAGCGCAAATAGATCGCGCCCATATTGTATGCAGGGAAGGATAGTAGCCATCCATCCAATGGACGTGTGGCGTGAGATCTAGTAGCGTCGGTTTTTGGCAGTCGCGAGTTCGAAGGGTGAGAGTTCTATATCATTCTACATCTCGAAACCCCGAACCCCAAAGCGTCGAAGGCGCCCAGAGTCAGACCCGCAGTATCACGAAGCATTCTCAGCCGTCCATCCAAAGGGACACCTAGCGACCAATTGATCCATCTTGGCGTTTCACCCATCACGACTTCGAGGCGCAAGAAACAACTCCATCATATTCCCGATGTGCGAGGTGATGGGAGTGTCCAAGACCCGGGCCCACAGTATCGCCGAGCGAGTTCAAGACCATCAGATCTGAGAGGGACACGTGGAGCCAGATTAAGCTGCCTCGGCGTTTCGCTCATCACGATTTCAAGAAGCAGGGATCAGTCCCTTCCTATTCGCGAACGCTGAAAGCACTTTGAGAGTAAACACATGATCACAGCCCGTGGTCACTTGGGAAAGAAAAGAGCTACACGAGAGGGGTCAAAGGCGTCGTGTTTGTTCACAGAGGGGATCACCGTGATCTCCATGTGCTATTTGATCCGACCTCAAGCCTGGTTTTCGCTTAAAGTAAATGAAGATGAGGACGGGTGGTTGAAACCTCCTTTCATTCATTAAGTGTGAGGAATGGATGGTCTGGCAAGCAATCTACTCGAAGAGGTCCTGTGTATCGATTTTTCCAAAAGAAACCATGCCGAAGTCCTCGACTAGACAGAGAAGTCTGCACACACTAGCTCAACACTTAATGGCTCAGCTACCCTCCTTGTAGGAGCCATGCGCAGTTAAGATGGCGCTTGAAGAAAGATATCAGTACGAGTTTGACTAAAGGGACACCAAGCCTTGGGTGACTGGGCACGCCTCTGTGAGGTGAATTTTCCTGAGTATATAGACTCAGTCTTTGTATTTTGTAATCCATCGATGGTTGAGAAAGGCTCCCGATTGTAAAGTTGTGAAGAAGCACTGGTCGCTCTGGTTAATGTACAAGGCATTTGAGACTTCTTACTTTATGGATGTCAGCTTCTTTTCCATCTCTTTGTTTACCGTGTTAGAACAACTCGGAATTGGAGGATCCAGTCGAGCTGTAGCTGTTATAGGATGATGTAGGTTGGATCACTGTAACAGTTGCATTGTTTCTAATCGGTTCCTATGATTTTCTCAGCGCTGAAACGACTTGGAATTGAAGGATTCAGTCGAGTCACCCCTCAGCTCCTTGAAGCTCTGAACCAAGAGGATCTTGGCTTCTGAGTTTTTCACCCCCAAGCCTCCGAAGGCCTGTCACCCGAGGCAGTCTTGCTCGCCCTTCTCACAAGTCTTCCATCTACCACCCTTTAATCCATTTACTGACGGAAGTTGGATGAAGACCTCCCTTGCTTTCTACATACCAGGCCTGGTTTCCTGAGTTAAAGCTATACCTTCTCGAGTCTGTACCATTTGATCACCCCATTAAAAAAATCATGACATAAAACTGATGGGCGTTGGGCTCTGCTCCTGCAAGCAATCCAGGGGTGACTTCTGACGCTAACAGTACCAATGCATACAACTCCTTATCATAAGTTGGATAGTTAATCACGACACCATTAAAAGTTTCAGAATGAAAACAAATGGGCTTACCATGCTGTAGAAAAACTGCTCCCATTGCATAATTACTTGCATCTGTTTGGATTTCAAAAGGTTGTCTTAAATTTGGAAGTGCAAGAACTAGCGTTGAACTGATCTTTTCTTTCAAAGTATCAAAAGCCTTCTGTTTCTTGCCTCCCCATTGAAAAACTTGCTTGACACTTGTCACTGCATGTAATGGAGCTGCAATGAAAGAAAAGTTAGCAATAAACTTCCTCCAATATTGGGCTACTCCCAAAAAACTTCTTACCTCTGTCACATTGTTGGGCTTGGGCCATTCCAATATGACTTTGAGCTTGGAGGGATCAATTTTTAATTCACCTCCACCAACAATATGCCCTAAGTAAATAAGCGAAGTCTTTCCAAATTCACATTTGGACATCTTCAAAAAAAAATTTTCCTTTCTCAAAACATCCAAAACTTGTTTCACATGTTTAACATGCTCTTCACGAGATTTGCTAAAGATCA
>JZKD02S0312942.1:126405-138475 GCA_000966675.3 Picea glauca
ATCTCTTTGATCTTGTACTTTCAGATGTTCTTCACTATACATTTGATTTATGATGCTTATTTGATCCTTGTGTGATGAGCTTGACATGTTGTCTTTTGAACCTTTTTCATTAATTGGCTTTAATTGATTTAAAGGTACTTGTTGATCTTATTTGATTGAAGGGTTGAGTGCTCTGTTTTATGGGTTGAAGAGAATTTGTTTTTAAGGATCTAATGTTTCCTTGTGCATCGACTTGTACTATAATATCACTACATCAATGAGAAGTGAATGATTGGTTTGAATGAAGAGCATACTGTGACTTTTCATCTTGTATCTGTTGTCCTCATATTCATGCTCAAGCTCTCACATGTTAATCATACTAGTGTAAAATCCACAACTAGAATTAAAGGATCTTTAATCTTTTCCAAGAGTTTGAGATGTTATTTTAGATGAGATGCAAGCAAGCAAAACATTTCTACAGATATTTCATGATACTTGGTTTACAATAGTAGATTCTTCATAACATGCCAAAGTCATAGATGATTTCTTCTAATAAATTCATTATCCTCATTTTTTAACAAGCCCCACTCTTTTTCATTTGTTAGTAGAATGGAAAGGGGGAAGAATGTAGATTTCATAACCTATTAGCAAGTGTCCTCTCTCTCATATTACAAAGTCAATTCTTCATATGGTTGCAGTGATATGGTTGTAGAGTAATTTCCTATGCAAGATATTTATAATGTTTCAAGTTCTCATGAGAATCACGCCTAAATAGAAAGAGCAATATGGTGTACAGTCAAGGAAGAATGATCATGTGAATTTGGGCATAGAGGATGGGATACTCATGATAAAAGCCTCTAAGTGATAAAAGAGATGAAAACCCCAGATTTCCTATACCCACAACAACCTTCAAATCCCTATATGTTGAGCTTGTCTTAAGCCTCAAATCTTTATAAATTGGAAAACCCAAAATTTCACCCATTCATATCTTGCTTTAACTTTGTCTCTCAAATCATATGAATACCAGATTTCTAGGTGTGAAACCTTGATCTAGATGTGGAACCCTGATCTGCACCCGAAACTTTGACCCGAAGTGGAACCTTCACCCAGATTCTGAACTAATTGTAAATTCTCCCCACCCATCCGAATTTATATGAGCTTGTACATGTTTTTTATTTATTTTATTTTATCCCAGAGTTGTACTTTTTTTTACATTTTATTTTTATTTTCATCTATTTTGTTTTCATTTTTATTTTCAATTTAATTTAATTTAATTTTTATTTTTATTTTATCCATGGTTTAATTTCTCAAATTCCATGTATTATTTTATTATTTTATTCCATTGGGGATTTTTCATATTGGGACTTCATCATCAGATTTTCCAAATCATGAACTTTCCAAATTGGGACTTTATGATGAGGTGTATATTGTATATTTTATTTCATAAATTATCATTGAGGAATTACTTTGGGATTCCAGGAATAACCATGGGGGAATTACTTTTACATTGGGGAATAACTTTTATGTCGGGAATTTACCATCAGACTTTTACTATTTGGAAATAAATTTTTTCTTGGGGATTGACTTTACACATCATACAATTGTTCTTGAAATACCAAAGTCCCAAAATTTGTATTTTATTATTTATTTCGAGATATTTTTATTATGTTGTTTTCCCAAATTTCCCATAGAATTGGATCTACATTTGTTTTTTATTTTATTTTCAGATGTGTGTATGAATTTATTCCATAGTATCCAATTTATTATTTTAATTATTTTTACCCGTCAAGTTTTCTCCTATCAGTTTTAACCTCATCGGGATATCCACTCTGTTGGTCCACGTTTGTCATTAAACCAAAAGGCCAACTTGTTAGTTTTCGATACAACCGCCAGGGTTAATAGATCCACGAGAGGCTGTTAAACCATGTCATGAGTCACGAAGGAGGTGTTGAGAACCAAGTCAATGATTTCCCCCTCAACACCAATTCAAGTACTTGGCACCAACCGAGCGGACTTGAACCCGTGACCTTTTGCTCTGATACGAATTGTTGAACTTATGCTTATACTAACAGGGGGTGTGAATCAATATAAAATACTTTTTACTTTAATTGAACATTCATTAATCATTCATTAACCTTAGAATAGTAAATGCATGTAAACTCAAATCATGATACACATAGTTTAACTTGGAAACCCTTGTGGGAGAAAACCACAAAAAAATATCTTTATAAATGTTTGTAGGCACCAACCTAATGTTACAAAGATTGTAGGCACCAACCTATTGGAGACACCAATCTCCTTAGCTGAGCATCAACTCAACAAGATATTGTGTAGGCACCAACCTACTAGAGAAACCAATCTCCTCAACTGAGCACCAAATCAATAAGACCTGTATAGACACCAATCTAAGATCTTCATACAAAGAGTACTTTTGACTTCACCTACATGCTTCATACTTCATGCATTTCAAAACATCATCATACCCTTAAATTTCATGTTCCAACGCCTCTCCTTGCTTTATACCCCAGACATAGCTTCAAGCCCTAGTTAGATTTAGCCTTCATGCCCTAACAAACCTCATAGCATAATTCCTAGAAATATAATTCTAGACTGCAGCATCACAACCTCAAAACAATGCACTTTGTAGCATCATAGACCTTAGTCCTTCACAGCGCACCCTTAAAAATCCAAAAATCCTTTGCAACTCCTCTTGCACACCTTTAGACCCCAAAAAGACTCCCCTCTTGCACACCTCAAATCTCTTCTACGCACATCAAACTTGATCTTCTAGCTTGGATACTCTTCGTGTTAGTCCCGAAGGAGTTTTTGACCACCAAGTCAACACACTCATTGGGTAATTGCCATATCATGCATTTCACGAAGTCATGAAATTCTCCTATTGGGTTTCACCTCATCAGGATATCCACTCATCGGGGAATTACCATTTCATGTATTTCATGAAGTCACAAAGTCCTGAATCCCGATCAAACATATATTTTATTTTATTATTATTTTTATTTTTGGGATTTCCATTTCGGATTGGGCTCTCGCCATCCGAAATTTCACATATCACACCCATGCATTTTTCCAAACCCAACCATCGGAGCTCAGCCCTCGATTTTTTCCCATCAGATTATTTATTTCAGGTTTTCACGTTGACATATTTCATGTGCCTTCCTGACCATTGGACATGAGTCTTTGGGAGATTTTACCAAACCCCTTCGGGATAATTTATCAAAGACAACTTCCATAATTATTGTCATTTTCCTTCCCGAATTACCACCAATTACCATCCGTCAATTGTCTTCTCGGTGATATTTTCGAACATTGAAATTTTGGATTATTTTATTAATTGATGTTATTTTTCCCGAATTTTCGGAGCTCGACCATTGGGAAGTGAATTTTGGATTATTTTTATTTTATTTAATTTTCGGACAAGGGAATTTCAAAATTTTGAATTTGGATTATTTTATTATTTTTTTTGATTTTGTATGCACAAGGTTATTTATTTTTTTATTATTCTATTTGCTCTCTGGATTTCAGGTCAAAACATTAATGCAAGCTTAACACTCTATACCTCTCCTATCTCCACATAAAAAGCACAATTGGAGAGAAAAAAAATATAAACCACTTGGAATCACTTCCTATAATGCACGTGGGATAAAAAATTAAGCATATAAGATCAACGGTTGAGATTCACTTAAACAACAAATCAACAATTGTTGAGTTCTAACTTAAAAGGGCCATATCTTGAGTTTTTGAAGGCCAAATTGGGCACGAGATGGCTCGTTGGAAAGTTGGGAGTGTGAGGAAAATGTTGGTAGAGTTATGTTTTCTAGGTTGTTAGCATAAATGCTTGAAATAAAATGAGAAAATAAGAGCCACAAATTTTCTTGGATATTGGTCGTGAATTGTTCTGTAGCTCATAGCTCAAGTTTCTGAAGGCCAAATCAAGTAAATAAGAGCTTGCTGGAAATATTAGAACTTAAAGGAAAATACAAAATAGTTTCTCTTGCCTAATTGACATCATTAAATTCTTATATTTTAATTTATTTATTGAGTTTTCAATGTCCTATCTTCTGCTCATATATAAATGAATTTATATATTTTAATTATTGTTGCTTTGGCATGAATGCATGAGGAGGCGAAGAGTACTAATGAAGACACAAAACCAATAAAATGAAGATCCTAGAAAGAGGAATGGTTGTAATTTCATGAGACAGAGAGGAGGTGAAGAGTCTAGAAGAAGAACGATTCTAGGGGCAGTGATTGAAAAATGCTATAAGTGCAATTTCACCCTTAGTGAGAAGAGGGGGATGGATAACCTAGAATTGGGTCTTGTATAATTATTTATCAGGCTTGGGGATGGATTTGAAGGCTCTTGGATTGTACTTTTATCTCAGTCATATAAAATATTTTTGTGAATGAATATAATGGCAAGCTAATTCAGGGTATGTTCATTCAATAATGCATTGTTCTTTGGTTGTTTTCTACAGATCGCAATTTCTCACTATTGTCAATTGTCTTTGTAGGAAATAATTGTGAATGGATTATGAGCTCAATTGTAGGGACAAATTAATTTTAATGTATATGCATATGGGCATGCTAGTATAGTTTCTTATGGAGGAATATGAAATATTTTTGTTTCCATAAGTAAAATTGTATGCTTGCAATTGATTTTTGTTGTTGTTAGGATATGACTGCATCTAGGATTTAGTCTAATTTAAATGAACAAGTCTCTCTTTGGAGAGAAATCCATTTATTTAGTGGCAACCATGCCCACATACCAATGGACAAGTCTAATTGGGACCCACCATTGGGAGATTCTCCCTCATGTTGGCACATGACATTTTTTGCCACTTCAACATAACCTTTTAAATAAATTAGAATAGCTAAAGGTTCCTTTTGAGTTGAGAGTTATTGAAATAAGGATGTATGAGAAAATCATTGCTAAGTTCGAGAATAATGAGGGTTGGTCCAAAGAAATTAATTCTAATATAGGAGTTAAGAACTTGGTTGTCCTTTGTCGCCTACCCTTTTGGGAATTTATATATTGACACATTAGAGGCATGCGTGGACTCAATGAGATGTGTTGGCACTACTTTAGCTGAAATAGTAATCATCCTTCTTCTTTACACTTACGACATTGTTCTTCTAGTAAGGTGCCCCTTTGACCTTAACAAGCAACAAAGAACTCTCAAACATTTATTTTATAACATTGGTATCTCAATAAATACTTATAAGACAAGGGTTATGATAATAAAATACAAGATGATCAACTATGATAATTTTATGTATGATAATAACAACTTAGAGGAAGTTAATTCATATAAGTATCTATTAAAAATGAGCTCGGTGAGAGAAGCAAAACAAACACAAAAGAAAACACACAAAGAAGATTTACCCTAGAAATCCTTTATTGGGAAAACTAGCCTTCAAAGATATCTTCACTACCCTTGTTCAATTTGACCAAGTTGTCCACTTGATGCATCTTACAATGGAGTATACCAAGCTTGTAAATAGGCTTCACTAGATCAAATACCATAGGTGAATACCATAGTCCCATAAACTACCTATGGTAAACCCATTATTGACTGAATCAAGGTTAACCTAATCACTCTTTGACTAAGTCAAGGTTAACCTAACATTCATCCCTTTAAACTTGACTTGGGATAAACACCTACCCCACTCAAATTTTATAACTAAGTATCTGAGTTTACAACATGTCAACCCCCCTCAATTCTATCACCTAGGTATACATCTAGACCTTACATCGTTGAACGAAAAAATTAGGGGTATGCATGACTAAATTAATCTTTTATCCATATGACCATTTACATGTGATAAAATCCAAAACTCTTACCATTGTATACTTGAGCATATCACTACAAGAACATCACCATGTTTCATTTACCACATTGTCCCTGCTCTAAATATAGTTACACATATTGAGTATTTATTCATCATCTCTTTGCAATTTTTCACTGTACCATTCATATACTCCAAAGACATGTTAGAAAGTGTGAGTGGGAAATATGAAGTGTGAGTACCCTCATAATACACGTGTACTCCTATAAACATTTATCAAAACAATTTGCTTCCTTTAAAAAACAAAAAATCAACAAATAAGAGTCTAAGGAGTTTTGAACCTTGGTCTATTCTACTGCAACAATAAAGCTTTTCCAACACACATACAATATTCCTTTTGAAGATTTGATGCAAAATATATTGATCTCAATAGTCCATAGTTCCATTTATTGTGCTCTGCATGAAGTTTACCTCTAATGCAACCCAAAATTACAGTGGCCCTCTTTCTTGACTTATGATGCCACTATATATGATTGTTTCCATCCTTATCCTCAAAGGCATACTTCTACCAACAACCTTTTTTTATTTTCCATGTTGGATTTAACAAGGGTTCACTTAACCTAACCTCCACTAAATTGACCATGTTCTTTACTCTGTCACTTTCACACTTTATGGTTTAGTCTCCAATGTAACTTTGTTGCTCCCTTAGCTTGCATAATTCCACTTCTTCATTTCACAAGAAACATCTATCCTTGAAGGTTTTCTTTATTGGCACCAATCACACAAATTGGCACTCTCTCAAATATGATCTAACCAGATTCTTGGAAAAAATATCAATAGTATAGCAGATCCATCCACTCATAGAAGAACTCCCTATGTAGAAATTGATTTTGATATCTAAGCCACCTTAGTAGTGTTGTCCACAACCTCTCCTAAATGAAAAATCATGCATATAATGACTCTCATTAAGGCCATATGAATTAGGAATTTCCACCATGAACATCCTAAGCAATCCATCTCTACCACTAGAAATCAGTATCCATGCTTTGGAAGAAAGCGATAAAGCACATCTTAAAGCACCAATCAACCGACACAATAAAAAAATATGGTTGCATATGAAAACAATCTTACACCAAAAATAGTCTCATGTGTTTGTATCAATCAATACTGGTCTCCCAAATAACAAAGGCTAATTATCTCTACAATGACACACACCCTCAATACACCATGCAAGGCTTCAAATATATCATCATTACCCTTGAATAATATGGCTAATCCAACCACTTGAGACATATTACAATGGAGTATTGTTGTGAGAAATATTACCTTGTGGACATGCTAAGCTCCCCTTTGAACCAAGAATCCTATCTTTTGTCCAAAGATACAAGAGAACAAGTGGTTACTACTTTCCCTATAGATCTAATTAAATCAATCAAGCAAGAGAGAAGAAGAATATGGCGTACCTTGTTGCGATGTTTGTCCTCGTTTCTCCAATCCTTGTACTTGATCTCCAAGCTCCTCAACATAATTGAAATCCTACAAAGACTAGCAAAGGAACTCTTCCTCCTACTCTAGATGATTAGACAAAGAAAATCTATCTACGAAGACTAAAACGACAATTGACAAGCAAATGTGAACACATGAACTTGAATGGAATAGGACAAGTTGATATTAATTGGAAAGCCAAAGAAGGAACTTACAAAGCATGCTTGACAATGTGGTCACTTATCCAAGATCTCCTCGTCCAGCCCTTGCATGAATCTTGACTTAAAAATGTTGATGCTTCTCCCAGAATCAAAGGTTTGATACCTGAATTGTTCCCCCCTTAACCTTGGAAATACCTTAATATATAGGCTTGAGAGGCACAACCACCACAAGAAAATTAAGGCTATGGTTGAGGATACGACTCCTTAAGTTGGGATTATATCCTAATATAGAACCCATAGGGTATAATTTGACCACAACCAACCTCATATAAAGAGATATGGCCTTTAGAAAGAGGTGGAGGATCCCATGATTCATTCTAATAAGACTGGTGCTCCAACAGAGTTGAACACAGGGCACCATCCTATAAAGTGGCACTCCCCTAACATGGCAAGGGGGCACAACCCCCTGAAGTGGCACTCCCCCAACATGGAAAGAGGGGCGCCACCCTTCATAAATACCCAAAAAATTTTCAATTTCCCCAAAAAAAGGTGTGTTTTTGGCCTTGAAATGATTGGTTTCTTCCTCCAATATGACTTAGGGATTATGGAAAATGTATTTCATGGTGTCAAGGGGTTACAAAACTTAGCAAAGTGAATGCGGAACTATGTAGGGTGCATAGGACACTTGCGATAATGCATGCAACACTTACCAAGGTGCATACGTCACTTTACGACACTTGCGACACTCAAGTGTGACATTTTGGTGCATATCAGATGCCCCCTAAAGGGTGAGGTCAGAAGAGAAACTAATGGTCGAAACAATCTACAAATTCTTCAATGCAAGGCTGCTGGAGTAGGAGAACCTGGTAGAAGTTGCAAACAATCATCAATCACTATAAAAATATGTTCCATTTCCGAGGCAAACATACCTATGCTCGAAATACGAGATGACTCAAAGCACGACTGCCGACCAATACACTATGGATCCATGAGAAAACAGACTAAGGATATGGCCACCAAAGATACAATGTGGATCCATATATCCATGACATGAATTGATTGCAGCCACGAAAAATACATAGTGGAGCTACGAGATGACAAAGCATAGCCGTAGACCAATAAAATTTGTATCTATGTGATAGTATATATATCAGTAATATTTTCAACATGGTGATCGTATTGAAATATTGTGCATGCTCAAATGATCTCCATCGTAGCCTAGGAAAATCACATAAAAAAGTGAGAGCCCGACCCAGGGTATTCGTCCTGATCCCGATGTGGTACGAATCTAGCCATGTGAATAGATGATTTGATGTCGAACATGGTAGAAACCACTTGATTACCATTCATTGAGGTATACCGTTAACAAGTGCGAGGGAAATCACTAATGATGTCAATGACTCCCAAGGTACCCTAAGTACATTTAAGTGAATATGAATAAATGAGCTGAGGTTGAACATTCGTGGAATCATTCGATCAAAGGTAAATGATGTAAACCTATTGTCAGAAGCAAGGAGGCCTACCATTGAGGCATGAAAGTCCCAAGGTACTAATTGGTTTCTAAGTCCAATTCCAAAATAATGTGTTGAAGTCAATATGAAAATACTTGTCGAAGGAGGGTTTTGATATATACCCCATAATCGACATGAAATTGACACAAAAAAGTGATGTAAGATGGTGGATCGAATGAGTATGGACTGACCTAAGAAATGGAAATTAGTAATACTACAGATGGATGGTTTGAAGTGAAACTTCCCTTGAACATTGTGAGGCACGACACAAGACTTGGTGGCTTTGACTCTACGAGTACCAAGAACATAATGTGATGATAATAAGAACACTCTTCGACTGGAATGAAAAAATACAATGACACATGGAATTGGTATTACCCATTTGTAAGGCGAGAGGAAAACATGTGCCATGTTCAAGGTCAACAACATTAACTGCCATAATGAATTCCACAAAACTTGACCCACTTCTTTCAATTTTTTCCCCCATCATGATTGATGAGTACCTCTTTCTTTTTTATCGAGATTGAGGAGGATAACAGATGCTCTATATAGCTCATCCTTCATATGAGTCCCTCGACATATGTTTAACGAACTTGAGGAAGGAGGGGTTCGGTCCTGTATGGGTCCTAGAGATTGGACTCACATAGGTCCTTTGATGCATAGTTTTACAAGCCCAAAGAAGGTAAACTTGGTGGTTTTCCACATTTAGAGATTCTAAAAATAACTTAAAGATGAATCCATGGATGAATTTTTTGTAAATTTAGTCTCCCAAGCCTGAAAAAAGTGTAAAACAATACATGGGAGAACTCTTCTAATAATGTTTGACTAGATTATTCATTTTTCATAATTAGTCCCACGAGGCCAAAAAAGAGATAAACTACCACTCGAAAGATGCCCTTTCAAACCTTTTAACGAGTCTGAAAGGAAACATGATCACTCGACAATATTTTCATGTTTAGGGAGTCTGAAAAGTGATTAAAGGAAACTCCAAAGAGTTCCTTTTTTGTAGAGTATACTCGGTAACCTATTCTCATGGATTAACAAGCACAAAAAAGAACAAAGATTGATCTCATTAACCTATTCTCATGTATTTACGAGCACGAGAAAGAATAAAGGCTATGCTTGTTCTAGAAAAACTACTGCGTTACGATGGGAATGAACCCCAAACAAGGATCACTCCTAGCATAGTGTCTCTCTTGAGGAATTCCCCCCCCAGCTTTCATGATAGAATCTAGTTGCTTCCCTCCAGCATGATGTCCAGAGGCTAGAGACCTTCCCCCCAAGAATCATTTCCTCCAATGACTCTTCTTCTTTCCTCGTTTAGGCGTCTGGTTACTAATAGGAATATTTTCACTAGGCGGAGGAAAACAAGGTTCATGTACTCGATCCAGAGTGAGACTTTATTTGAATGGAGGGGGGTCTATTTTATTTCTTAATGAGCTTGACAAAGACAATGAACTATGCTCATAAGCGTCTGTTTTATTTTTTAAGGAGCTTGGGATATGAAAAGAACCATGCTCATGATGACCATATACTACCAATGGATCAGATGATGCTAGGGATTGTCGCACATGAGTCGAAATCATATTTAACATGGAAACCTGCGTGGTGGAAAGAGTAGGTAAAGGAAAACCCCCCATGAGAGAGGAATCATGAAGAAGACCTACTCCTACAGTCTTAAGACTAGACGTTCCTAGAAAAGGGACATTATTCACTGCAACATTGTGGAGATCTGGAGTTGTATAGTCAAGTTGGTCAATAATGATAATTTTTCCTTGATGAGGAAATCATAAAATATGAAACATTGAAGATGCAACAAAAATCATCGCATAGAACCAATTACGACCAAGTAACAAATCATAGTCCAGGGGCACATCAATGTTATTTGATAAATCGGTGAATGCAGACATAAACTAATCTCCCTAGATCCACCTGGATCTAGAACAAAACAAGACAAGACATGGTGCTTTCCCTAAGTTGCTACCATTGAATTTACTACCAAAGAAGGAATGGATGACATACCTTTAGATATCACTTCATTATATCTCTGCTGTCCCTACTTCGCTCTGGTGCTGTTGTGAGATCATATTTGCAATGACACAAACCAACCAAAGTGAAAGAAACAATTGTAAATTCAATGAAAACCTAAACATGTGATCAAGGAATCATGTAATAAAATGCTAATGATTTTATGGGAAAGAAACATGTCACCGTATCATATTAAGTAAAAGTGGAAGATACAACCAAATTGCCTTGATGTCGCAATTTCCCTTTCGATGGTCCTTTGATACAACACACACATACACTTGCTCCAAATTTGTATGAACATGGTCCACAAAAGCTTGATGGACAAATGGAGGCCTCAAGCATAAGTTGTAACATGATCTTTCACATAGTCTTCAGCCTATTCTTTCAACAATTCTTTTCTCAATCTTGCTTAACGCTTTCCATGAGAAACCCATCATTATATAGGAGAAGGTGAAGTGGTTGAAAGGATGAGGATGATCCCACCAAATCAGATAATCCAGTAGGATCACAACCATATGGACGCCACCTCACATTCTAGAAGATTCTCCTTCTAGAAACTTCGTGAACTTCTTCCTTTCCTTAGCTTCAAACACTGCCACACCCTACCTATATAGCAGCCTGTGGAAACCCCACGAGCCAGGCATAGAGCAGCCTATAGAAATCAAGGATTTCCACACTGTATACCACGGTCAACCTGTGGCATCATTCTAAAAATATGCCTTGTAGGGGAAGAACTCAATCATTTTTCTCATGTAAAAGACTGTTTTGAGAGCCTAAACACATGCTTGTCTAGTCATCCTCAGGGTGACCAAAATAATGTGTAATAGAATGCCCCCCACAATATGAGGCTGGAACTCATGACAGCTAAAATACTTTGTAAAATGCATGTGTGTGTCGGGAACAAGGAGCACACCAATTAGGAACCTGCAAACAATCAAGCATCTGCACAATATTATACCATCTCTGATGTAGTGTACCAATTTCTCTGATACCAATTTGTAGTGTACCAATTGCTCTGATACCAATTTGTAGTGTACCAATTCACTACCCAGGTTCACCCAAACCTCTCGGTTTACCATTCATTACATGGATTTAAAA
>JZKD02S0312942.1:169953-184304 GCA_000966675.3 Picea glauca
ATGAATGCTATGGAACATTTAATTATAGCAGTACCCATATATTTTACTCTGAGTTTTTAGTGTGTTTAATTGTGTTAAACGCATTTGCTTATAATTCCATGTAAGGAATGGTAAACAGAGAGGTTGGGAAACCTGGGTAGTGAAGGGTACACTACAAAAATTATAGAAATGGCAGAATAACAACAATATAACCAGAACAATCACCACAATAACACTAAAATGATATAAGAATAACAACATAAATAACACTTTCATTCTAAGAGAAATGTTCACGGGCCTCTTCGAGGGGGAAACCTCCAGTCAAGCATATCTCTATTACAATAATATCCAAGTTAGGGTTCTCATACCCTTGACTCCTATTTATACTAACTATGTCTATCAAAAGAAGCATCTAGAGGAAGATCCTTATAGAAGCGAAAACTTCTATTAGGTCTTCTTACATTCGACTTATTCTATTTTATTGCAAGGCCTTATTAATATTGAACTTTATTACATCTGAATATATTGTTCTACCTATGTGCAGGTTAGGACCCTAACATGTCCTCTCCCTTAAAAAAAACCTTGTCCTCAAGGATTGAGATGTGGAAACTGCTATAGAATGGTAGTTGGTTCCCAAGTGGCATTTGATGGAGTTGTATCTTTCCACTGGACTAACACTTCCTTGATTGTTCTATGACACAAGTGATGCTCACGCTGGTCCAAAAATGCTTGTGGCTGTAGCCAAATGGATCCTTCTTCATCTAACTCGGGGAGGTTGGATTTGGCACTTAGTTCCAATCACCTTCTTTAAGCATGAAACATGAAAAAAAAGATGTATCTTAGAATGACTAGGCAAAGCTAACTTATAGGCCACCTGTCCCACACACTTGAGAACAATATAAGGACTATAAAACTTGGGCAGTAGCTTTTGACAATGCTCATCCTTGAGGGAATTTTGCTTGTAAGGTTGCAGTCAAAGAAACACCTGATCCCCTTTTGCATATTGACGTTCAGAGTGACCTTGATCTTCTTGTTTCTTCATGCGATTCTGTGCCATGACCAAATTCTCTTTGATGGTATGGAGAATAGCCTCATGAACTGTAAGCGTTTGGTCAACCGCCTGGACCTTCGAGACACCCTATAAGTATGAGAGAACTGAAGGTGGCTTTTGTCCATATACTGCTTCAAAAGGAGTCATGCGTGTAGCAGTATGGTATGAAGTGTTGTACCACCATTCAACTAGGGGTAACCATTGAGCCCACTGATTTTGCTTTACTGAGGCAAAACACCTCAAATATGTTTCCGAACACATGTTGAAAAATTCCGTTTGACCATCATTCTGGGGATGATAAGTTGTGTTGAGATGCAATTGGGTGCCTTGTAGCTTGAACAATTCTTGCCAAAAATTGTTGGTGAAAGTTGAGTCGCGATCAGAAACAATAGAATGTGGCATGGAATGAAGCTTGAAGACCTGATCCATGAAAAGTTGAGCCACCGTGGATGCTGTAAATGGGTGTTGAAGAGCACAGAAATGAGCATACTTGGAAAGGTGATAAAAAACCACCATGATGACTGATTTATTTCCCGATTTGGGTAATCCTGTAGTAAAATCCATAGATACATCCCTCCAAATAATAGGTGGAATCGAAAGCGGTTGTAGTGTGCCCGGATATTTGACTGTTTCCCCCTTGTTGCATTGACACACATCACATTTCGTGAAAAAATTACAAATGTATTATTTCATACCATCCTAGAAAAAAGAACGTTTGACCCTGTCATAGGTTTTGGTAAACCCGGAGTGCCTAGTTGTGGGTGTAGTATGAAGCTCAAAAAGTACCGTGGATTTAAGTTTTGATTGTTTACTTAAATACAAACGACATTTGTATCAAATATCATCATGGAGCCAAGCGTATCCTGGGGAAGCTGAAGCATTGGATTGCAATTGTTGGATTAGATGCGAACTTTTGGGATTGTGTAGCGATTCCTGGTGAACGGCTTGGAGCCAACCTGGTACAATGAAGGAAAGAGAAAAAAAAGATCCGTCATCTTCATATTTTCAGGAAAGTGCATCCGCAACCACATTGTCTCTGCCTTTCTTGTAAATGATCTCATAATCATATCCAAAGAGCTTAGTCACCCATTTTTGTTGCTCCATGGAGAAAATGCGTTGTTCCATAAAATACTTGAGGCTTTGATGGTCTGTCTTAATTTGGAAGCGTTGCTCCAATAGATAAGGGCACCACAGATCAATGGCATGCAAAATAGCCAACATTTCCTTTTCATAGATTGATTTTCCTATATTTCTTTCAGATAGTTTCTTGCTGGTAAAGGCCAACGACCGACCCTCTTGCATAAGGACAACACCAATTCTTTCCCTCAAGCATCACATTCCAAGACAAATGCCTTTGTGAAATTAGGAAGGGCCAGGAATGGAGTGTTGCACATGGCCATGTTCAAGGTTTGAAAATCTTGAGCAGCTGTTGGAGTCCAAGTGAAAGAGTTCTTTTTTAGGAGTGCAGTGAGAGGTGCTGCAATCTTTCCATAATTCTTAACAAACTTGCGATAATAACCTGTTAAGCCCAGAAATCCACGCAATATTTTGAGAGTCTTTAGGTGAGGCTAGTCTCTCATAGCTTAAATTTTTTTAGGATCCACCCTGACGCTGTCCTTGCCAACTAGATGACCCAAGTACTCAACTTCTAAGGCGCCAAAAGCACATTTAGACTATTTCAGGAAAAGTTGGTGCTGGGACAGTAGATGGAGAACTCGATCCACATGAGCAAGTTGGTCTGTCCAAGTTTTTCTATAGATGAGGATATCATCAAAGAAAACTAAGACAAAATGATGGAGAAAAGGATGAAAGACATGATTCATGAGGCTTTGGAAGGTGGAGGGGGCATTACAAAAGCCAAAGGGCATGACCAAAATATCATAGTGGCCCTCATGAGTTCTAAAGGCAGTCTTGGGAATGTCTGCCTCTTTCATACGTATTTGGTGGTAGCCAAAATGAAGATCAAGTTTAGTAAAGAACTGGGTGCCACTCAATTCATCCAAGAGGTCATCAATGACAGGAATGGGAAATTTTTCGTTAATGGTAAGTTTGTTGAGGGCCCAGAAGTCATGACACATTCGCCAAGAACCTTATTTTTTCAGGACCATGACCACCGGAGAAGAGTAGGGGCTCGTACTAGGGAAGATAACGCCTGCGTTAAGGAGTTCTTGGACCATTTTCTCAATTTCATTTTTTTGGGAAAAAGGGGTGATGATACAAACAAATATTGGGAGGAAGGCTTCCCGGTACAAGGGGAATGGAATGATCATGACCACCATGGGAAGGAGGGAGTCCCTGGGGAGTGGAAAATACCACTTGATGTTTAGAAAGGATGGATTGGAGGTCTTGCGGCACCGAGGGTGTCTCTGTGGCTTGTATGGCATGGAGTTGGGAAATAACACCAGAATGACCTTTTTTGAGCAGCTTTTCCATGCGATGGGAACTAATAATATTAGGTGAACTGACGACGATGCATTGGAACTTATATTGTTGGCCCTCCTAGTCAAATTGCATGGTTAATTCTTTAAAATCCATGAGGATGGGACCCAAAGTCCTTAACTAGTCTGCACCCAACACAATGTCACAACCTCCCATGTCGATAGCAAACATTTAAGATTTTAGGTGGTAGTCACCAATTTGGAGATGCACATTTTCACAACGCCCTCCACATTTCATGGAGCCACCATTGGCAATCATGATTTGGAAATGATTGACTGCATGGATGTAGCAATGAGTTTCTTGGGCATTGCGATGATGAATAAAATTATGGGTGCTTCCACTATCAACCAGAATGATGACCTTCCTATGCTTGATGTAACTGATTAGCTTGAGGGTTTGGGGAGCAAATAAGCCAGTGAGAGAATTTAGGGAAATGACCGGTTCGACTTTGGGAGGGTCTGAGGGAGGGGTGATGTCAGTGGTTTCAGGTGACTCAGACACAATGAGAGTTTCAACCTCCTCTTCCGAAATATCCTTCGAGATGGCCATAAAAAGATTTTGTTTCTTACACTTGTGGCCCGGGAAATATTTGTCATCACAATTATAACAAAGGCCTTTGAGTTGGTGTTCAACCATTTCATCCCCAGTCAATTTTTGGATCTTTACTGGAGCGGAGGGAGTAGTGGGATTTATTGGTTTAGTGCGAGGGATAAAGGAGGGTTTCCAGTTTTGAGAATATACAACCTGTTGTGCTTCTTTATCTCTTTTAGTCACTTCCACCCAAATCTGAGGCCGAGCCATGAGGATATGGGCCTGAATCTCATCCTTTAGGCCACTGATAAAACACTCTAAAAAAAAGGCATCAGACATGCTCTCTGTCTGAAAAGCCAGGCGCTCAAAGGCAGCTATAAAGTCTTACACTGTTCATGATTGTTTCAACTTTGTCAAACGACCCAAATGGTTGGTGTCAGTGTCAAAGCGTTCATAAAGTTCTGCCACAAAGTGTGTCTAAGCAATATACCCTTGATGGGAAGTTTATCTCCATTGCCACCATTGCCAATGTTCTTGATCTAGATGGAGAACACCATACTAGAGTTTGGCCAAGTCATCTGTAATGCCATATAAAGAGAAATAATGTTCCATTTGGGTTACCGAACTAATGGGATCTGAGCCATCAAATTTTGTCACATCCACCCGCGGAAGGCGTAAGTCACATTGAAAGTGATGGTGCTGAAAGTTATGGGAATGAGAGAAAGTTTCAACTTCAGTATGTGGAGGTGGGTCAGATAAAGGGTTATTTGTAGGGATATGGAGCTTGGTGCAAAGCATCGAAAAGACAGATTCAAGTTGGGTGGTCAGGTCTTGTTTGATTTACTCCATTGAGGACTGCATGGTTGTATTGATGGAGACAACATTGGCACTGAGTTGTTTCACTTCTTGTTGGGTCTCGTTGAGATTAGATTGCAAGATATTGAAGCGAGCTTCCAAGTCTTGGCTACGGGTATGGGCCACGATGACAAGGGAACCAAAATGGGGTGGGTGGGGTAAAAATTTTTGCCGAAAAATGATATGTGTGAATGTGATAAGGGAGAAGATATGAATCCAATGGAATAGGTCTCAAATAATGGTGAAAAAATTTCCAGACTCTGGTCTGAAGAATACTTTAGTGATGAAATGCTTAAATGCTTAACCAGGAAGAAATGTATAGTGATTTGGCAACCCGAACACAGTTGCACGACAATAGATCTTGTCTGTTTTAATTTGTTTATGTTTCTATCCCCCAGGGTTAGGTATTCAAGGGTTATACAGACAAGGGTTTTCCTATGCTATATCTCTCTGATATACGTGCGGGGTCCAACAGTAGTACTCGACCCAATATCTCAGGGCACTAACTAAGGAGGCTATACCATGCCCTTAGCCATACTACCCGACTACCAAAGTACTAGAGAGTATCTTCCCGAGTGCTGTTCTCGGTGGCACTATAGCAGTCAGGCGACCGATCGGTTTATCTAAAGAGGGCTTAAGGAAATCTAGGCCGATCCGTACAGAGGTGTTGTCTGATGCACTACCACTCAAAGGGGTACCAACAAGGGTTACAAGGGTGTCCAAAAAATGTGCGCTTAAGTACCACTTGTATTTCCTACGTGTATGAATCCCTCATCCACGAGTTTATGTGCATAATGACAGATCTTTGTGGCTTAAAGATGTCAGAATACATTTCTACCCTGAAAAAATTTAACCCACAATTTCTACCGAGGAAAGTGCTCTGATACCACTTGTAATATACCATATATAAAAAGTATGCAAAACAGAAATAAAATGCCAGAAATGGCAGAATAAAAACAATATAACCAGAACAATCACCACAATAACACTGAAATTATATAAGAATAACAACATAAATAACAGTTTGATTCTGAGAGCAATGTTCACGGGCCTCTTCGAGGGGGCAACCTCCAGTCGAGCAGAGCTCTGTTACAATAATATCCAAGCTAGGGTGCTCATACCCTCAACTCCTATTTATACTAAATATGTCTATCAAAAGAATCATCTAGAGGAATATCCTTCTAGAAGCGAAAGCTTCTATTAGGTCTTCTTACATTCAACTTATTCTATTTTATTGCAAGGCCTTATTAATATTGACCTTTATTACATCCGAATATATTCTTCTACCTATGTGTGGGTTAGGACTCTAACATTTAGCAACTCGTAGAAATGGTTGTACAGGATAAAAGCTAGTGGTAGTAAGGATAGAAGGACTTGCAGGAGTGACTTTCCCCCAGGCTTGTTGATGTTGCAACCATGTAGGTTTCCCCTTAATAAAAAGTTTCCACCCAGCTGAAGGTTGGCCTCCAATTGAATATTTACCTCCAATGTAGTGTGTACTAATTTGCGATGGTTGAGATGGAGGTGGAGTAGCTTGCTTTGGTCTGTGAAATCGAAGATTATGGGTTCGATCCCTAGTGGAGTAGCCATTTTTCTATCGTGAGAAATCTACCCCTGCGAACAAGATAATATTCCCATTGAACCAAGACTCCTACCTTTGGTCCAAAGATAGAAGAGAACAAGTGGTTACTACTTTCCCTATAGATCTAACTAAATCAATCAACCAAGAGAGAAGAAGAATATGGCGTACCTAGTTGCAATCTTTGTCCTCGCTGCTCCAATCCTTGGACTTGATCTCCAAGCTCCTCAATGCAATTGAAATCCTGCAAAGAATCTCAAAGGAACTCTTCCTCCTACTATACATGATTAGACAAAGAAAATCTATCTACGAAGACTGAAACGATAATAGACAAACAAATGTGAACACATGAACTTGAAGGGAATACGCCAAGTTGATATTAATTGGAAAGACAAATAAGGCACTTAAAAAGCATGCTTGGTGTTGTTCCAGAGTCTGTACTTAAGGCTTAGAAGTACAATGTCTAGGCATCTGAAAGTGAGTAAAGGGTAGAGAAGGATGAAATGTCAACCTTCAGCAAGGGAAACTAGGGATGATTTCTGTGTTGGCGTTGTCTAGCTTCCAACTGTTCCTGGATGTTTATATCCCATTCAATCGCTGCCCATGAACGTTCGAGTTCAACTCAGGTAGTGGCTGTTTTAAGGATAGTATCGAAAAGGTTTAAGGCAATATGTGTTTGATCTGATAGTCTGGGTTCGATATTAGGCTGTCTCATACAGGGACAGTCATGGAGGAACAGTAAAATAATAAAACCTCAGGGGGAATTTAAGTGGTGTCTCAATTTGGTCGTATAAAAGAGAGTTTACGGTTTCAGGAGTGAAAAAGGGGTGAAACCAAAGGCCCTTTCCCGTAACTGAGTTATACTTTTATAAAAATGTATGAGGTGGGAGAAAACATTAAGCTGTCTATCAAGTAAGGATCCTATCAAGGGAGAATCTCACGTATAAACAGAAGAAGAAAAATGTAAAGAAATAACCCGATGAAGCATAAAATATATATAGAATTCTGAAAGTGTTGTTTGGTCTTATACCTGCTGATAGTTAGTACAGAGGAAAAACAGTAAACAATATAGAAAACCAAAATTCATTCACTATAGTAGAGGTTGTACTAAATTATAGCGAAGCATTCATCAGACACAAATATGAAATGAAATGAAATATGAGATACAAGGAAACAAACTCATAACACAGTCGTGACAGAATTGAGAATCTTCGGATTTTCTTTATATTAACTCTCAAAATGGAAAACCTCTATTACAATTGACACAAAAAGGTGCAGCCCTGGTTCTTTCTTTCTATGGTATATTTATACAGTTTTACATAAGATGGAATCTCAATCATTGCAAAATTTTCAGTTATGATAAGGAGGAGAGAAATCATTCCATTTCTTCATCTCTGTCTTTATTTGGTGCCAGAAGCTTGTCCTCGCGCATGCTCGGTACAAGTGACACATCTTTCCACCAGCTAATATATCAGCCTTGACGGTTCTGCTTGACAATTGGCTTCAAAAGAGTAACAATCTTGGGATAATTGCGGTAACCTTTCTTCCATCTGTCTATTTGTGATGTCGATAGCGCACAATTGTACACTTGGTTTAATCATACATTTATCTATTTGAACTATGTCTTCCATAGTTACTTGTGAGATCTCGGCCAAATCTCTTTCCTCTTTTTCATTTAAATCAAGTGAGATTTCCGCTATATTCATTTGACTTAATGCCTCGACATTACCTTCACTATCAATGCCTAATAAATTACCATCTATAGCACCAAAATCCTTTTCTAAAGATTTCGTTACCCTCTTAGCTTGCAACTTACCTTTTGAGAAACTGTGCTCCCATTCTTTTAATAAAATATTTCCTTTGGTCTGCTCCAATATGGAAAACCTGGGAGTACTTCCCAATTTCCTGTTGTTTGTAGCTATTACAGCCTCTTGAAAAGCGACCCGAGCTGCTCCAGCTTCTCTTTCTCTGACAGATAAATTTTTCAAAACTTGATTAACAAGTAAGCAATTGTCTCGAATCACCTCTACCTTGGCGAGTAAATTTCACTGGGCCGTAGAAAATCTACTTCGAATCTCCATCGCCTGGGACTGGAACATCCCGATATTTATAACTTTACTTTCGACGATTTCCACTCTAGCCTGTAGCTGTTCGATCAAGTCTTTTTGCTGGCTCGCTTGTATCTGATCATTCTGAACCACCAACTCTGCTTGTTCGAGCTTAGTCTTGAGCAGCTCTATCTCACTTTTATTGGCCAACCTTGCTTGTTATATCCCTACACTCGCCTGGTCCTTGGCAACCTCCTCTGTTGTGGCTAGTCTGGTTTCTAGGGTTTTGATGAGGCGATTTTTTCGTTTTAGTTGGTTTTTCAAAACGTCGACTGAAAATTGATTCGCTGTGGCATATGCCCCTAATGTCCCAGCTATTTATGTCATGAACTATTCATTCTTATTGTCTTTCCCATCAGTCAATACTTTGTATTTCTTGGCTGTCGATTCCCCTTCCTGATAGAATTCTCTCTTTACCACAACCTTTCTCTTCTTATCAAAGAAGAAATCATTTGGAGGGAGCTCTTCCACCCTTATAGGTCTCAATTCTTCATTTAAATCCACCCTGCATCAATATTTCCCTGAGTTGATTGCAAGGGAGTAATGGATGCGATGTGATCTCCGATTTGCTTAGCTGATTTCCCCAGAGTAGTAACCAGAGTCTGCTTTTTCGGCGGGTCGGGAGTCTTTATATCTACTTTCAGACTCTTATTTTCTCTTCCGTGTCTTGGTGTTTTTATTGACTGGATGTCGCATCTTTGGAGCCTTCGACATCTTTTTGTTTCACCTCCGTTGTACTCGGATTCTCACTCCGTAATACTGCGGGAAGACAACTGCATCGATGTTCTTGGAATTTCATAACATTGTCCCTCTCTTCAGGTGCCAGGGTTTGTATCCGAGCTAAAATCTTGGCATAAGATCTTGCACCTCAGAAAATGTTATCCGAGGGTGAATTTTCATGTTTGAATCTCTTGAGTCCGAAACTGGCCAAATGATTACTTACGACCCTTTGCGGATCGTGCTTCTTGAATTCAATAAGAACCGATTTTATGTCTTCCAGGGCTGCTGCCTTAGCTTTAGCATGCCCGAAATCTAACAAAGAATATGAATTTAAATGAACAGGAAAAGGTGGCCATACCTTCTTTGAATATCCCTTAAGCTCCTTGCTTATGCCACCGATTACTATTTGTCTAGCAACCTCACGACAAGCCAGCTTGTCAGGGATGAATAATGGCAATGCATGCGGGGGAATATAAGCCCCGAAAACTCTGAGATATGAGAATTTGACTTCTACATACCAGTCATCTATACTGCTCATATTCATCACTATACTGTCCGAGATCTTGGGTGGCGGGTGGCCGAAAATAGTGACATGCAATGGTACCATTACCCAGTTAAAGATTTCATAGATGAAATCTGCCACTTTGTTTTTCCACAATTTTGAATGATAGACATGGATGGGCTCGGCCTCTACTGGAGTCCATCTCCAGCTGATTAAGGGAAAGGGTGTTAGAAAGCACACAACGTCCATAATGTATGCGGACATAAAAAATGAAGAAATCTTTCTGCTCTCTTTCTGCGCCCGATACTTTGTAACTCGACTGGTCAAGCTATCAGACAACATTTTCGCCCAGTCGAAGGAACAACCTTCAGAAAATTGATGTATTAGAGGCACCCATTGAAGAAATAAATGTGAGGTGTCCTCTCTCCTGTATAATCTATAGGTCATCATAGCTATATACTTGAACTGTGGTTCCAAGGAAGTTATTCAATATATACCATTACTGTCTGCCCTGAACTTTGCAGGGTGCGAAACCCAATCTCTGATTAAGCTGGACATAGTCTTGTCATACTACACACATTCCTTCTGTTTGAATTTCTCCAAGAATTCGGCATCGTATGTAAGGTCGGACACGGTAGGCAACTTATACATAGCCTGCAGTGGTTCGGGTCTGAAAGTCCTGATGGTGACCTTTTGCTCATTGATGATGGTTCTGGTTGGTATGTCCAAATGGTCTAATGCCCACTAGACCATATCATAGTAAGGGAGCAGTCGTGTCCTGGCCTCTACTTTATGCATTCTCGATTGGATGACGATCTTATATTTGGTGGTTATGTCGTCTTTTTCATTGTCACTGGAATCATCAGAATAATCCATTAATTTGGCCTGTAGAACATTAGAAACAAACGACCAGTTCGGGACAGAGTCGACACTTCGAGGTGAAGTATCAGTGACGTTGTCCGAACCTTGTCCTAAAACCTCAACATTGGCTTTAGACGCTTTTCACGGGGCCATGATGGGAGATCCTACTTTAGTTCTTCTGCAATAAAAATATGTATACATACAGAAATTAGTTCACTGAGAAAAGTGTGCTCTGCGTAATATAGAAATGAATTTGTTATAATGAATAACAACTCTATATATTTGAAAACTCAGTACTTTTTAAGAACAGATCGGTCAAATCACGCTTAAATATAAATTTAGCAATAAAAACCCAATCTTTACTTGTCGATTCGCCTTGCTTCTAATTAATGCCATAAATTTTGGCGGTTCGAAATGTCAGTTGGCATAAGGAAGAATTAAGACTGCCTCGTAAACTGTGCATGCATCAAATCACGGGAAATACTGGCTTAGTTCAATTAATCAGGTTTTCCCAAAGTTAATTAATCTTTCGGTACTCGCTGCATCGGGAATCTTTGCTTTAACCCTTTGAACCTCTAACACCCGAAATTGCGATGATTGACTTTGGTTAATAAAAATGTAATTGTGATTAGGCGCTTAATTAATTACGTGATTATTTATATCACAATTTCGCGACTTGGTGCTTCGAAGGTATAGCTTCCGGGAAGTTTGTATGCCGAGTTGCGAAACCGCGAGATCACGATGGTATGTTTTAATTAAAAGGGAGGATAAAATCAGATTAAATGTTTAATTAATTATGTTCATATCTTTATTGTGACTTCACGACTCGGGGTTTTGACAGTGTATCTTTTTAAAAGAAAATACGCCGAGTTGCGAATTTCTGATAGAACTTAACCACGGCTAAGCTTTTACCTTTAACCTTAACGTGGGTTACTAAAACAAGAAATTCGTGGTTTCGGCTATCGGGGTTACGACAATAAGACTTTTGTATTTAGTAAACGTCGAGACGCGAAACCTCGATGATGCTTAACCATAATTTAGGGAAATTTTACTCTCGTTACTGACCTGGGTAAAATTTTAAAACGATTTCACCGTTTCGTTGTTCGGGACTTGTGAACTATGTGATATATAACATCCGACATACAAAATCCTGAGGTAGAACAAAGGGGGAAAAATATTTGACGAAAAGTAGAACTCGCCTCGAGAGTACGATAACTATCACTGCTCGCGTTATAAGACTTCAAAGATTTTGAAACCACAGATGGAAAATACGAAAACCATCTTTCGATTTCGAGCATTAAGACATGAAATTCGAGACGGGATAAAAAAAAAGGTGGCTCCAACACTTGGAAATGTAGCCACTTCTCCAAGCCCTCCTCATCTATCCCTTGCATGAATATTGACATCAAAATGCTAATGCTTCTCCCAGAATCAAAGGTTTGATACTTGAACACCTTGGAAATACCTTCAATATATAGGCTTGAGAGGCACAACCACCATGATAAAATGAAGGATATGGTTGAATATATGGCTCCTCAAATTGGTATTAGTTCCTATGATAGAGCCCATAACTTAATATTCTACCACAACCAACCTCATCCCAAGATATCTGGCCCTTGTAAAGAGGTGGAGGATCCCATGATTCCCTCTAACAAGATTGGCGCCCTCCCAGAGTTGAACGTAGGGAACCATCCTATAAAGTTTTTCTCCCATAAAATGGCAAGGGGGTGCCACCCCATGAATTTTCACTCCCCCAACATGGAAAAGGGGGCACCACCCTTCATAAATGCCCCCAAAATGGTCGATTTTCCAATAAAAAGGTGTGTTTTTGGCCTTGAAATGATTGGTTTCTTCCTCCAATATGACCTAGGGATTGTGGAAAATGTATTTCATGGTGTCAAGGGGTTTTGACACTCATCAAAGTGAATGCGACACTAGGTAGGGTGTATACAAGACTTGCGACAGTGCATGCGACACTTACCAAGGTGGATACATCACTTTGCGACACTTAGGGTGTGACACTCAAGTGTGACATTTTGGTATGTAACAAGTATAACAAACCTTAAAATAGGATTCACCATGTCAAATACCATGGGAAATAAACTATTTATGGTGAACTCATTATTGACCGAATCAAATTTAACCTAATCACTCTTTGACCAAGTCAAGGTTAACCTAACGAGATCTTGGAGTTTACCTTCATACCATGATTAACCATAACTATATAATTGATAAAAGGATTAATGGAGGATGGAAATCCTTTTTTTTTTGAACAATTGTAAATCAATAGAGTTTTTGTTTTGGGAAAAAAATATATTACTCTTTAAGACACTTGTCACACTGGTTATCTTATAGCGATGTAAATTTTGGAATTGAAGTACCTCTAAAGAATCTTGAAGAAAATTGAACATATCCAAAATAATTTTCCAATTTATAATCTTAGAATTAAAATAAATACACCCGATTCAATCCTCCTCTTAGAAACTTGTCTTACACCCATTGAGATTATGGCTATGATTAGGTACTTAGTGTATAGACAATAGATAACCAACATGAAATAAAAAAGTATTCCCATCATTGTTTCACATTCTAATAAACTCACTTGTGGCTCGTTATCATAGGATTTTTACTTGTGCAAATCCCTCCACAAGATCCCAAATCTTGTGTAACTATGGAAGAATATAGCATTGTCACCTAAGTAGAGAGTTCCCTCGATTTAATGATGGAGATAGGTCCACCACAAGGGATTCTTCCATGGTGACCTCAAGGGATCAAATAACAATATTATCCAAGCCTACAACTCCCTATATTTAGTCACATGCTAGGTAGATCTAGGTCTAGGAGAGGGATGGAAGATAACAAAATAATTGTTGTACCTGTATGAGACAATAAACAATTCGTAGAATTTAAAATAAAATTACCAAGCTATAAAGTTCTCTATTGAATATTCAAGACATTGATAATACCTCTCTAATATAAGGTCATTCTCCCCTTGCCTTAATGCAAAAAAGTTAATCAAAGGTTGTACATATGTGCATCAATCAACCAGTTACCTACAAAACTCATCTTTTTTAACATTCTCCTTCAATTTTTGGGAGAATTCATCCCACCATTCTACTTCAACTGGTTGAGAGGAATTGAATGTATTATCTTCATGTTAATTAATACTCCCTATTAACGATAAATCTTGTCCCTGGTTCGAGAAGCACGCGGGTCTGCAAGTTTCACGCAGTGCTCAAGCGCAGCTCGGGAGAATTCTTGTTTTCCTCCAAGTATCAAATCAAGCGAGCGTGCTAAGTCTTGCTATTGACGGACGAGATCCGTCCGCAAAGAAAATCAACGGTCATCGGGGTGTCGGAGTTGCCCATATACTCGACATTTAGCAGCAGAGAAGTCTCTTTTCTTTAAAGGCTGAATACAGGTCGTCTGATCCAGAGGCACGTGGTGAGAGATCCCACAGAGTCGGGGGTCGCGGAACTAAAAGTCCCGAGCACATGGCAACGGAAATCCCGATATCCCGATGCCCGATTTCCCGATATCGGGGGCAGTTTTCGATAGTGGAAGACAGGTGGCAAACTATGCACCAAGGAGCTGACCGTCAACAAGTCAATGGCCATAAGTCATCGGGTTTCAGGAAATCACAAGTCTAGTGGACACAAACATCGTGTCGTCAAAAACGCCGAAATCCCGATGGAAAGTTGGACCACGGTCGCGCAGGGACAGGTC
>JZKD02S0312942.1:251276-266770 GCA_000966675.3 Picea glauca
TATATATATATATATATATATATATATATAATTGCGAAATAAGTTTAAGGTCATCTTGGAATTTTCGAGATAATTTTTTTCTAGGACGTTTTAGGCCCTAAAACTTGGAAGAGATAGAGGAGATATATTGGTGTACATGTGGTAAAAACATTATATTCTGGTTCACTATACTTTTAGAGATATGCCCTATGGAAGTTAGGGTTACTAAATGCTTGTGAAATCAGTTTCAAACAAGTCATCTTGGCACTTTCGCTATAACTTATTTTCTGATATGTTTCAGGCCCTAATATTTTTGAGGGATAGATGAGAGATCTTAGTGTACATATGGTAAAAATGTTAGATGCCGGTTCACTACACTTTTAGATATATGCCCTGTGTAATTTAGGGTTTTTGAATGCTTCTAAAATCAGTTTCAAATAGGTAAGCTTGACACTTTTGCTATAACTTATTTTATGGGATGTTTCAGACCCTAATATCTTGTAGAGAAAGAGGAAAAATATTGGTGTACATGTTTTAAAAATATTAGATGTTTGTTTGCTATACTTTCAGGGATATGCCCTGTGGAAGTTAGGGTTCCTGAATGCTCCTAAAATCAATTTCAAACACGTAAGCTTGGAACTTTTGCTATAAATTATTTTGTAGGATGTTTTAGACCTTGAGATTTTGTAGAGATAGAGGAGACATACATAAGTACCTCAGGTAAAAATCTCAAATTTTTATTTTAAAAATTGGATATGTGGCATGCTATACAAGTTCATTCTTAGGAAGAGGCCCAAAACAACAAGCTTTGGGAAAGCTGCCATTTGGAAATTCAAATTTTGGTCAGAGCTTTTAAAGGCAGAAGTAGTGAGCAGACCTAGTGAAGGCTTACGCAGTGAGTAGACTTGGTAAATGTAGAATTAACGAGCATACCTGGTGAAGGCACAAATAACAAGCAAACTTGACGAAAGTTGGTGCAACTCAAAGATTTGTGTCTCTTGCTAAGTTGGTGCTTAGTGGTGGGGATTAGTTGCTCAAGTTGATTGGTGTCTATGAAGATATATAAGAGACTGGTGTTTCTTGATAATTTGGTGCTTAGCAGTGGGGATTGGTGTCTCCAGTATATTAGAGTCTATGAATATCTGAAAGAGATTGGTGTCTCTTACTAATTTGGTGCTTAGTGGTGGGGATTGGTGTCTCTAGTATATTGGTGTCTACAAAGATATGTAAGAGTAGGTTGGTGCCTACCAAGATTTGTATCAATGGGGATTGGTGTTTCATTTAGGTAGGTGCCTATAAATATTTGTAAGAGTAGGTTGGTTCCTACAAATAATTATAAATAATTTTTTTCATGGTTTTCTCCCAAAAGAGGTTCCACATAAATCTTGTGTTCCTTGTTTTATAGTTAATATGTGATTGTTTTCTTATGGCTGATGAATGTTTGAAAAATAAAAAAATTATCTTATGTTGATTCATCCCCCCCTCTTAGTATAAGTGTGTGCTAAAAAATTGGTATCATAGTGAGTTCCTCTGGAAAAAATCTAACCACTAGAAGGTAGATATCGGGAGCACACATGGAAATTGAAACCGATACTTCTAAAAATGAATACAAAGGGAAATAAATGATGCACTCAAAGAGGAACAAAATGTCATAATAAATGTGGAAATAAATATTGAAGAATAACTCATATGTTCCTTAAGTGAAAAAAATAAGTTTAAGAAATGAATTTGAAACAAAAGGAGCAACTGCAGAAATATGAAGAGAAGGATTGTGATGCAAAAGAAAAATGTCACAAATCCTTGAAGAAAAAAATAATAATATCATAAGCCTAAATATTAAACTAGAAGAAAAAACAAGGATGGAATAAGTGATGAGAATCTAGTTGAAGGTGTTATGAGAAATCTTACCCTGCTCATAGGTTAAGCTCCCCTTTGGACCAAGACCCCTTCTTTGGTCCAAAGACAGGAAATTGCAAGAAGCTAGAAGATGAAATTGTTTCCTTAAGAAAGGAATTGAAGAATTCAACTATTGAGTTGAATATAAGATTGAAGTTTGAAAAGAGCACTGAAATATTAGATGGTATCATCAAATTCCAAAGATCACCACTCATTAAAATTGCTCTTGGTTATTGTTATAGCACAAAATTCCACACTTATGCTTTTGTGCTCTGGCCTAACCCTTTCCCAATGCTTGCTAGACTTTTCCCCTAAAGGACCTCTCAAAAATCAATTAAAAAACATGCTCTAATAGCATATCCATAGGTTTTCCTAGTGAAACACGCGGACATCCACGACTTTCCACATTGCAACTCGCGGTGCCCTCAAAATTTTTGAAAAATAAAATAATTTCATGTTTTTGGGAGGGTTTTTTGGTTGGACTCCTTTCCCAATGACCCTTGCTTGTACTCCACATAATCCAACTCCTGAAATATCTTTGGGAATATATAAAAAAATCATTGAGGGATCATGAAAGGACAATTCCTTTTATGCAAAGTTATGCTGCCATCATCTAACAAGCCTCCCTTCCCTATAATTCTCTAAGAAACATCCCCTGTAGTCTGGAAACTCCTTTTCCATCACTTCTTTCTCATGTTATATGACTATAGAGTGTCTCCTTATCTCTATCTGAGTCATTGAAGGAAGATTACATTGGTTTATTTGATGCTTGAGGATTCTTGGAGGAACCCATATAGTTGGCTTTAAGACGGTTCCTAAAGGCTGGACAAGGTTGTAACTTACCTTTTCCACTTGATGATAATAAAAGAGTTTGTTTCCCCTCAGATTTTGTCTTCAATGCATGTTTATATTTATGCTTAGTTTGAATATGACATCTAATATTCACATGATTTTGATTGCATAACTACTTTCGTTGCATCCCTTGTCTTGTATTTATCTTACATGCTAGTTCCAGTAGAATATCAGGATCCCTTTTGCTAATTGGAGCAGGGATCAACATCACATGGGAGAATAAGGTGAACTTTCTTTTCTCCTCTCTATCTCTACTTCCTCCTAGTTTAAGTAGTTATTCTCTTTAGCTTTTGTTTTCTTGTCTTTGAGGGGAGACTGATGTTTCTGCCACTTAATCTTGCTCTGCTGTGATCGAGACCCAAGATCACAGGGGAAAAATCCCTTAATAAGAATTGATGACTCCACTAGGCATTCTCCTATTTGGGTTACTTTGGTTGAGGTGTCTTTCTTACTTTCTTTGTCTTTTACCGTTAGTTTTTGAGTATTTTACAAAGTCTTTTAGCCTCACAGGGCTTGTTACCAAGTCCCGAAGCCCTCTTTCTAGCATCAACTTTTTATTTTTCTGAACTTTCCTAGCCATCCACATGTTATTTTTCTACAGCCTGTGTACATCCACGAGTTTCTCTTATACAAATCACAGATATCTGCGAGTTGCACTACACATAGTCACAGACCTGTGTTAAAGTGGATTTCTTTTTTTTTAATTTCTTTTTTTATTCCTAGGTTTAGTGCTTGGTTTGGTCAGTTACCTGGGCTTCCCCAAGTCCCTTTCTGGATTTTCTCTGTTGAACTCTGAAAGTTGATCATACAGAAAAAGAAAATACCTTACTCTTGGTTTCCCAACATTCTTGGCTTATTTGGGCCATGAATCATGTATTCTACAATTTCTTTTAGCATCTTTTGTTATTTTTGCGTTTAAAAGAAAAAAAAAAAAAAAAAACCTAGTTTTTTTTGCTAGTAAGATCTCTTTATTTTTTTTGCATTGTTTGCATTATTATTTGAAAAAGAAAAATAAGAAAAAAAATCCTTTTGTTTGCTTCTTTTTCTTGAAATTTGCATTGTGCATTTTGCATGAGAAAAGGAAAAAGGTTTTCATTTGAAGGTTTGAAGGATTATTCATGCATTTTCCATGTGAAACTCTTTTTCATTTGAAGAATTAGTGTAAAGTTTTCTTTTCCAATGTTCTTATAAGTTTCATTTTTCAAGAGTCTCGAACAAAATCAGTTGCACCTCCATACCCTTTGAGTAAAGACAACCACTAAAACAAACACTAAACTTAAAATGTACTAGACTTTGTTTCTAGGGTTCAAAAACGAGTTTAGGGTTAGGGCCTTGGATTAGGATTGGAGAGATAACTCTCCAAGGCCTCAAAAAAAACATAAGAGTCTGATCTAGGGAGAGTCTCAAATCCAATTTTTGTATAAGTATAGCTCGAATCCTCCTCTAATATAGGAGCTAAACACTAGGTCGCGTGAAGGAGAGCTGAGGAGATTTCCCTTCGAAACTTGACTAAGAATAATAGAGAGATCGCATATTGGGGGTTTCACTAGTTCATTTACCTCCATGAGAGGCAGACTTTCAAAGCTTTGGGTTTTTTTACCCTACCCATAAGTTCAATCCAAAATCTCGATTGTACCCCTTAGATGTTAACTACGAGTTGGTAACCTCATTGGATTTTCCTAGGGATCTCAGAGGTGACTATGGGGGATTGTTGTGGTACTTGGGGAAGATTTCATATCACACTTTTCAGTACTGCTGGAGGGTGCCCCACAAAGCGTGGGTGATTTCATCGGATCAGGCTGGTTAGTGGAGGTCGAGATAACTGCTTCTCACTCCTTCGTTCATTGGTTCACATGACTTAATCAACTCGTGCCTTCATCTGGAAGGTCCCTTTCCACTTTTTCATTGCTTTGGACTCAAAACCTCATCCGCCTAGGTTAACAATTTTGAAAATTTCCTTGGTTGCAATGTTTCTCTTATGGATTTTTATTAGAGTGTTTATTTGTGTAGTTGGACTTAGGTTGTTTCAATGTGACCACTTTTTGATCATTCATTTAGGGTGGTTGATCATATTCTCCACTGGTAAGGAAGGACCCCTGGTATTTCTTTTGAAAGCGTGGAGCCGCCTCCTGGAAGGCTTGGGTTTTTATACCACTAGTTCGCCAGAGTCTGTGCATGAGAGTTTTATGGACATGAACAATAACTTAATTGACGAACCTATCTATAGGAATGATGTGGCAAAATTTATTGAGGATACCAACCAAGGGACCCTTTCCCAAGGGGATTCTTATGCTTTTTCTTCCTTTGGAAACGTTGGTGTTCCCTTGATGGCTAGTTTGAACATTTCTGGCTTGAATGGAGGACTACCAGTTTGGTTGTGGACCACTCAAAATGTCCCAAATTCTCTTGATGCTTCCCAAATAAGCACCTTATGTCAAGGACATCGTATGGATTTTGATCCTTCACCTTTTGCATTCATAAATTCTACTTCTCCTCCTTCTCCCTCTTCTAGTGAAATTCTAACTACTAGTAACCATAAGTCTAAAAGGAATAGGAAGAGGAAGAATAAGAAAACGAAGTCACCAACCTCTACTAGTCATGTTGGAGACATGTCATTAGCCTCTACAAGTCATGTTGGGGGTAAGCGACCAACCTCTGCTAGTCATGCTGGAAGAAAAAGTCTAGTTACTGTGATTCATACTAACATTCACTCACCAACCTTTTCTAGTCATGTTGGGGATTCATAAACAACCTCTGTGAGTCATTTTGAAGACATGAAACCACTCACTGCTAGTTATACTGGACAAACATCACCAACTTCTGCAAGTCATGTTGGAGATTAGCTACTAACCTCTGTGAGTCATGTTAGAGATAGGTAAACAATCTCTATGAGTCATGTTGTAGTCCTATCACCAACCTCAGCGAGTCATGCTGGGAGAAAAATTATAGTCACTGCTAGTCATACTAGCATTGAGTCACTAACCTCTGCGAGTCATGTTGGAGTCTTGTCACTGAACTATACTAGTCATGTTGGAGATCTGAAACCAGAATCTGCTAGTCATGCTATGGGAAACCCACCGACCACTGCAAGTAATGTTGGGGGCATGTATACGGTTGAGAATCCTAGACGTACATGATGTAATCCCAAGTTCCCTTGTAACATTTACAAAGGATATCACCTTACACATTTGTGCCTTGCTATTTCCATGACACGTGAAGCATGGTCCTTCTAGTTCTTAGTCATCTTCAATTTTCCAACATTCTAATCAATCTTTGGTTGACAAAGAAATTGTGCCGATGTAATCTTCGACCGACAACACTCATGTTTTGGGGGGTGATGCATCTCTTGACCATGTTGTCTCTCATCCTATTAAACCATTGGTTGAGGAAGTGGTCACATCGATGCAATCTTCATCCGATCCCAATATTTTCTTGGAGAGTGACAAGTCTAAGGAAGTCGTCTCTTTGATGCAATCTTTAGTTGATCCCACTCCTCTTTCAAGGAGTAATGTGTATTTTGATCATGTCCTTAGCATTTCTAGTTTAGTACCTTCTGAACAAGGGGGAATTCCACTCTCTTCGAGTATGCCCCCTCCAAATCCTAGGATGGTTTCCTTTGATTGGAATGATCTTGTAGAGCCTCGCCTTCCTTATTCCGCACTGTTCCAAATAATGGTTGGAATTAATAAATAAAGCATTTGCTAAACTATTGTAAATGAAGGATCCTCTACAAGTCTTTTATCATCCTTGGCTTGGAAAGCTTTGGGTTCTCCCAATCTTGTGTCAGCTACCAGTGAGATGTTTGATTTCGATAGAATACCTAGTGAATGTCTATGGATTCTTCCTCAGTTGCCTATCACGTTAGGTGGGAAGAATGTTCAAGTCAATTTGTTAGTGGTGCCAGGCCCTATAGACTTTAATGTGCTTCTTGGGTGGGATTATGTGTATGCGATGTATGTTGTGGTGTCTATGCTCTTTCGTGTGATGAATTTCCCTCATAAAAGAAGCATTGTCACTATTGATCAACTTTCATTTGATAGTCACCATCCTGGTTCAGATTTACCACATGTTTCCCCTTTGTGCATTCCAAGTGTTCGAGTAGACTCTTCCCCACTACATGTGAATTATGTGGTGTCTTATCCTCAGTGTTCAATTTCTCTTGAGAACCGGATCCTTTACAGTTATGTTAGCCTTATCTAGACAAGGTCTTGGAAATTGATTAGGTGTTTCCTCTTGAGTCTGATCTTGATGTTTGTAAGACCTCGAGCCCTAGTATTTGTGAGCGGTCGGACCCCGGTTTCATGAATTTTGAGTTTCCTTCAGATGAGACCATCATTGAAGCTATGATGATGGATATTTAACCTCGTCCTGAACTGGAAGCTTTACTGGTTGATTTCCAATGAAACCCTTGGATTGAGCCTAGAAATGGGCTCTACCTGGAGCACTACTATGCACAAGCTGCAAGGATGTATTGTCCTCTGCACATATTGTATTTTTGGGGTTTCCTTTTTTCGAGTTCCATATCCATTAATACTTTTCTTTATCAGAGGTTTCTATATTAGGCTTATTAACTTATGGGTAAGTGTTTTGGTCTTATATACAAGACTTTGGAGACATTTTTCTTTGGTACCTTTTCTTCCATATCGATCCGTTATGACATGTAATAATATAAAAAATGGCATATAGGTTAGGTTTTCCCCTCCATGCATTTTTTTATTATTTGTTTCTTGATTCATTCAGCCTTAGGATCGACCCCACTGAGTAGCGACACAAAACCTTCTATGTTATTTAGAAGTGTCGTAATTCGTGTGGTAGAGCCAAAGCTAAACTAGAAGTTGTGATGAGAAGATTGAGTAGTCAAAGTGGTTGACCAAGAAATAATTAAATGATAAAGTGGTTTTGACAAGAAGTTAGTTAAGGGAAAAAAGTTATGAATTGAATAATTATAGAAAAGTTAGTTGCAACAAAAAATTGTGAGTAAAGATAAACTATTTAAATAATAAAGTAGTCAAAGTGGTTGCAAAGAGAAATTATTTAAATAATAAAGTGGTTGCAACAAGAAGTGGTGAGTTTACTATTTATGGATAAGTCAAAGTGGTTGCAAAAAAAATTAATTAAATAATAAAGTTAGTTGCAACTAGGAGTTGAGAACTTACTACTTGTGGAAAGTGGTTAAGTTAAGTGGACAAAGTGGCTAAGTGGAAAAAAGTTGATACTTCTAGAGGAAGCTACTTGGAGAGTATAAATAAGAGAGAAAGGCTCTTCCATTAACACCTATTGAATATTATTGAATATCTATTTTCCGAAAGGTTATTTGGGCATGTATTATTGATAGATAAAAAGTGCGGTAGAAAAATCACAATAGGAAAAGTGCGGAAGAAAAATCGCAATAGGAAAAGTGCGGCAAAAAAATCGTGGCATAAAAAGTGCTGCAGAAAAATCACGGTAGGAAAAGTGCAGCAGAAAAATCACGGTAGGAAAAGTGCGGCATAAAAAGTGTGGCAGAATAATCACGACAGTAAAAGTGAGGAAGAAAAAGTGAGGTAGAAAAATTACAGCAGAAAAACCGTGGTAGAAAAACCACGGCAACAGAACACTACAAGAAGAAAAATGTATGGTTTTCATATGTGTAGTGTTGAATCTATGAATCTGGTTGAGGGTTTTCCTTGTAAATCTATTGGATGCCCTCTTGGAACTTTAGGGCTTGCTGTAGAGTTGATCTGAGGAAAATCTACTAAAGTTTAGTATTGGTTCATGTTTGAGGATTTTAGTTGAGGTATGTTGCTGAAGTTATTGGTACAGATATAGGATTTAAAACAATGAGGTTGTGGCACATGGTTGATGTGAGGATTTATGTTATTTGATTTATGAAGAGTGTGGTGCATTGCTAGAGGTATCTTGTTGGTTATATTGGTGTATGCTATTGGTATATGGTAGAGGTATATGATTGAGTACATGGATGAGATACATACTTGAAGTACATGGTGATCTTGATACATCTTGTTGAGGCATAGTTTGGTTTGTTGTTGATACATGATTGGTACATATTGTTGGCTATATTTGTATCGTTTTGATGTGCATTGTTGGAACATGGTTTGAGTGATATTATTGTGATTTTGGGTATGAGATATATGTTATCAGATCTGATATATTGAGGAGAGTATTGGTACTTGTTGTTGGTGCATCTAGTTTTGTTGGTATAGGAAAGGAATAGGTACAGGTTGGTTACAAGATAGTGGCACATGTTGATTATTGGTTAGTGGCACAGATTGGTACATGTTTACAACAATATATCTCACAGTGACAGTGTGACCGTGGTTCCATCATTCTACTTGTATTTCAGGGAGGTTGGACGGGGCAAGGATAGGTGGTTGTATCCACCTTCCAGTTCTAGCCGGAGAACATAGGGGGTTGTAGCCTCCTTCTGGTTGTAGCCAAATAATTGGGGAGTTGGAGCTTCCCCCAGATTGTAGCTTGAGAAACTAGGGGGTTGAAGCCTCCTTCCAGTTGTAGCTAGAGAATTGGAAGTTGGTGCTTCTTTGAATGTAATTCTTGACATATAAGAAAACAATTATATGGTTTTCTCCCACATTGGGTTTCCACGTAAATATTGGTGTACTGTGCATTGTGTGGATATGTTTGTTATTATTTATTATGTACTAATGAATGTTAATGCTGATGGTACAATAATATATTGATGATGAAAAAATGAACATGGTTGAGTAAGTAAAATAATATACATTGTGGTTTAAAGGATTAATAATTGGTATAATTTCTCATTACTGATTCAGCCCCCCATCTCAGTAATCCAACAATTGGTATCATAGCAAGTTCCTTCAAGAAACAATTTAACCACTGGAAGGAGATCATGGATTATTCTGAGAATGTAGTACCATTATTTAATGGTCAAAATGGTTTAAAGTATGAGATATTGAGTGGAAGGACGAAAGCATTTTTGGAGGCACATGGATATGATATTTGGAAATCAATTTCTACAGGATATGATAGTTCAAAAAGGGAAAAGAATACAACCAAGAAGGAATTGAAGAAGAATAACAAAATAACAATGGATTTCATTTGGGAAGGATTACCTGATCCGGTAAGAGAAAAGGTTGGTAAATGTTCATCAACCAAAGAACTTTGGGATAAGTTACATAATATCTATTCTTCACCCATCACAGATTAAGAAAATGCCAAAGAAGATGTAGGCATATAACAAGAATAAATATGCTCATCATGTTAGACAGATTCATAAGAGGAAGAGTATGAAGAAGCAAAAGTTGATTACATAGAACAATTTATCAGTGCAATTGAATATCTAAAGAAAGAATGAGAAGAAAACAAGTCACTCAAGAAATAATTGATGAAGAAAAAGGAAAGTGTTCAAGGTTCCGAAGAAGCTCAACAGGTCATCAAGAATTTAAGAGCTCAGCTACAAGAGGCCAAAAGAATTGAAGAAAGTCTATGATATCAAAAGCAATGTTTAGAAGCCAACATAACAACACAAATGGAAGAAGAAGTAAAGAGAGAAAATATACTGAAATATCATCTCAAGGAAAGAACCGATGACTTAAACTAGCTTGAGGAAGAATTTGGTCAAGAAGAGAGAAGACTTGAATAAGAAATAATTACATGAAAATCCAACTTGAAGAAACACAGAGAACATAAGAAGTCACGAAGTCTCAGATAATGAAGAAAGAAGAAGAGGTTGAGAATATTGAAGAAGAAGTTGTCACATTAAGATTCAAATTCGTCAAGCTCAACAAGAAAGTTGAAGAGATAGAAACATTTACATCAACAGTAGAGAATGAAAAGAAGCACTCTAGGTTGCTAGAAAACAAGAATGAAGAAAAGAGAAAGAGTTATGCAGAAGTACTCAAATGAAGGAATCATGGTCAACTATAATCTAAGAAAACTAATAAAGATGCATCTTCAAGAAGACCATCCATGTTCAAGCCACGAATAAGCTTCAATCATGATCATGATTAGTCAAGGAAAAAATTTAGAAGGACTACACTACAAAGAAGATCATTCACTCTCAAGTATGCAAATTTATTTTATGGTCATTATTTTTGTTGTACTAACTTTGGACATAAGGTTGCAGATTGCAGGGATTATAAAATAAATGTTCAAGCAATAAATTCTTATGTGGCCCCACGTAACATTGAATGTTGCAAATGTCATAACTATGGACACATAGCTTGTGATTGTGGAAGCATGATCAATACTTCCATGAAAGAGAACATCGATATCAGATATAAGAAAGTATGAATAAGAAAACAAGAAGAATAGGTGAACAAAGACTAGGTCCTAGAGATCACAAGATTAGAAATAAAATGAGATGAAGACAAATATACAAAGAAAAAGGAAGATGCCAGATACATAGAGGTTTGGAAAATAAATGAAAGAAAAGGAGGACAAGTAAATACAGACCAAGTTCAAGAGATTGTAATTTCAGGCATTGTAGTGAAAGATGAATCTACAAAAATAAATAAAGAAGTCAGAGTTCAGAGAGATAATGAATCTACTGATGAAGATGATGATGCCTCCACATTAGAGTAGGAATTGTTCTGAGCCATCCATCTTAGAGACTCCCAGGTAATATGAATATTAGACAGGGGGAGTCTATGTGGTAGCTCAGATAGACCAAAGAACCATCCTTCGAGCAACTTGCAGAGTTTGAGTAGACATATTCAGAGGAGTCAGTTAGCAGAAGTACATTATGATAGATTAATCAATTGTAGTAGTGAATAATTCATGATAGTACAATGACAGATGGGTCAACATTATGGATAGTTGTTTAGCAGAGTCTTAGACAATATGGGCATAGATGGATTTGTAAGAACACTTAACAGGTTTGGACATATATATCACAATGGATGAGTATTGGTTTGACTTAATATTCTATTATGACCGAGTTTATTGACCCAGGGTTTATGTTTGTTCGTGTTTCCAACAAAGCCTCTAAAACTATCGACCTTCCTGGTAAACCAGAAGGAAACTCAACACATAGAATGCGTTGCGCATTCTCACCCAAGATAACTTTAATGGGTGGCTGTAATACTCAGGTGTTTACAGCCTAGGAGTGAGTGTGAGATAAGCTAGTTAAATATTGAACCATTATTATGACTTGTTAATGCAACATACTGTTATTCACAACTTATGCAATAAATCCATAGGCTTATTCCCTTAATATTGCAAAAGCACTTAAACAAGTAATAGAACAACTCATTCATTCAACATAATAAGAACTGATTCAAACAATAAGATATGCAAACATTCATCACATAACACATATGTTACTGTGGTTCACCCCCTCCTGGGGCTAAGTCCACATAGATTTGGCTCTCAGCTCTTTTATTATATTATGTTCGCATCTACAACACCACGTGCTTACAACTCTTCTCAGTGGGGTGAGATCTTAGATGAGGCGGACTAGATCACACCAGGATCCACATCCTGGGATCTAACCCTCAATATCTACCCTCTCTCATCCTCTCTAGCTCAACAACTTATACAGAATAGGTCTTACAACAAAGCATTACATATCACATCAACTCATGCATAACTACAATAACATAATAATACTCTGAAGTGAACCGAACCACTTATGATACCTAAGTATCTATATTTATACATTTTGGGCTCTTCATCCATTTAAAATAACTTACCAAAACCCTAACTCTACCATCGTTAGGTATTCCTCTCATGCGTGCATGCTATTCTTCCTTCCGGTTGTTGATTTCCTTGCATGCGCATGTGATGTGTTACCTTTCAGCTGTCGCTTTGCTCGTGCATGCTTTCTTTCCCAAAAATGAAATGATTTTCCACTTTGGCCTTTGGCCTGCCTCCAACAGGCCCCCTACAATGACATGTGGCTCGTCCCGAGCCACCTATACTTTGTGCGCTTCTTTTACCTCCTTGGTGATCACCTCAAACTTTTCCCTGAGCTCCGTGGCCTATGTCTGCACCTGCACAATATTCTCCTTGAGTGTGTCCACTATCTAGACTACAATTTCATCACTGATCAGTTCCACGCACTCTGCCTGGGTATATGTTATGTGTTCCTTGGATTTCTCTACCTGTGCAAGGACTTCTACTACTTGTTCTTGCAACGGTTCCATTTGAGCCAACCACTCATGTTTCTGTGTTTGCGCAGTAGTGAGCTCTGCCTGCAATTTCTTCATTTCCCGTGTTCTCTTGACGTGTTATGTGATTGGCATTGTCTTCTTCCTATGTTTGAGTTCTTGGATCATTGCATTGATCCTTTCTTCTTCCTTATCCCACTTTTGGACCTGCTGATCCTCCTCTAACTTCGTCCAAAGATGCATTACTTTATCAAACAAGTCAGTTGTTGTGCTGACCTGCTGCTTTATTTTTTGCAGCTGTGTTGTTTCTTCCTGCTTCCTTTGCTCCTTGACTACTGATGGAGTGGTTGGTATGAGATATTCTTGAAGATTCTCTATCTCCTTCTGATATTTATCGATTGCCTGCACAATCTGATCAATCTTTTCTACTGCTGTGATTTCATCTCCCTGCGTGGCTTGTGGAATCTTCTCATAAGTTCCTGCCACTTTATGCTCCAATCCTTTTATGTTCTCCCTTTTTTCCTGGGTCTCAGATTTATCCTTCTCATAGACTATTTACAGTGTGTATCATTTCTTTGTTGCCTTCTTTAATTTGGTTAAGTCTTTGTGCGCGCGAGACTGTACCTCATGGTTTACACTAACCTGCAACCTGTGTAGTGCCCCTGATTGTATCCTCGTCAACACAAGTTGGATTTGTCTTAAGTTATTCAAGGGTGTCTTCCCCACAATTTCGTCCATGTGCAACATACTAGGGTTGATGTGGAATGTTACGTGTGGTTGTAGTATTTTATGGACTGACTCTCGTTCTTCTTCTTGCATCCTTCCTTCTATCTGCAGTGTTGATGATTCGATTCCCCTACTACTTGCTGGCTGCCCTTCCCTGATTTTCTTGAGGAGTTGCCACATGTCTACCAATTTCTCTTCAATCCTATCCCTATGGTGCACAGCATGGTCAAAATCCTCGAATAGACAACCTAGACCATTTGGGCTATGATTTCCCCATCATCATCCATGATCATATACTCTGGTAGTGTTCTTTGTGCCTTTGATTTCTTGTGCGTGCCTCCTACCTGATTGGATGGCCTCTTATTTTCCCCTTCTACTTGTGGGTTGGACCTTGCTTCGGTCTCTTGTACAGGCTCGAACTGTTGCTTCTCCTTGGTCGGTTGCATCTTATCCTTCTTTCCGTTTTGGGTCCTTGTCTTCGTTCACCCTTCTTCTGTCTGTGTTGCTTTGCCCTGGCTTGTTCTTCACTTCTTGGAAACTTGAATTTCTGGAGGCTGCGTTTCTCCCTGCCCTACCTCTTCTTCTGTTGTTCTTTATGGCATTTCTTGGGTAAGGATGGGAGTCTTCAACTCATCGTCCCATTCACTGATGGCCATGCCGATGTCACCCTATGTGATACAGTAGTGCATTTGCAGCCACTATTTATCCGTATCCTTCCTTTCCCGTATCCACATTGTATGTCATGTGGACTGGAAGTTGGCGATGTCCCCATATCACACAACAACTTCTGGTGTTATTCTCCACATCTTGGAGATGGCTTCTTGTAGGTCACGTAGGTATCCTTCAAAGATAGCCCCATTCACCTTTTTTTCTCCTGGCCTCTGACCTGACTCTGAGCAACAAGTATCTTGATCCTTGATTTGGTTTGGGTCTGGTACCAAAAAATACATACCTTGGCTCTCTCCATCCCATGAAGGCTATTAATTGAATCAACCATGAGTAATGAAACTCTGTTCCTAATCCTGTGCATCCTTGCAGTCATCCAGGAATAAATTCAAGAGATATAGTGCCCAACTCATTGAGGTGCCTTCTGCGCACTGGGCTGCAACTGCAACGACTCCAGCTGGGACTTCCTCCCTACCACATTTTATTAGTATCTTGCAAGATAATATTTTCGCACCCAGTTGTGTTGTGGCGTCGTTGATCCTTTTGATAATGATCCCTCGTGTCCCCCTGTTGGTGCCATACTTTTTCTTCATCTATTCCTCTAGCGCCTTCTCCCTGGCTTTGTCATCCAGGATCTACACGGGATCCATGCCCTGAGTTGGAAATCCTGTTATGTTCATGATAAGATCTACATCTATTGACATGAGCTTGTCCAACCATATTTCCTCGCCATGTGTGATTGCTAGAAACTGTTTGATGCATGATGTTGCGTGTTAATCCCTGCCAAAATGTGGTAGGTCCACCAGACCTAAAATTCCAGTCTTCTCCAACCCAGTTGCCCATTGGAGTGGCTTATCAATTGGTTCCACAAACTGTAATATACCAGATAAAAAATGTATGCAAAACAAAAATAAAATGCTAGTAATGGAAGAATAACAACAATATAACCAGAACATTCACCACAATAACACTTAAATGATATAAGAATAACAACATAAATAGAAATTTGAATCTAAAAGCAATGTTCACAGGCCTCTTCGAGGGGGCAACCTCCAGTTGAGAAGAGCTCTATTACAATAATATCCAAGCTAGGGTTATCATACCCTTGACTCCTATTTATACTAAAAAGAAGCATCTAGAGGAAGATTCTTCTAGAAGCGGAAGCTTCTATTAGGTCTTCTTACATCTTCCTTATTCTATTTTATTGAAAGGCATTATTAATATTGACCTTTATTACATCCGCATATATTGTTCTACCTATGTGCGGGTTAGGACCCTAACATGTCC